>LPNX010113678.1:619373-629503 GCA_001517045.1 Pseudotsuga menziesii
GTTTCCAAGTGAATGGCCTTAGTGGAGTTCAACAAAGGACAAAGATATTTAATCAAGAATGTGTGAGAATTTGTGAAGCAAAGGCATGCCCCTTAAATTGGTAGAGTGTGCATTCTCATCAAAATGAATATGAGAAGTAACTTTGTTATCCACTCTTTGTTGTAATAGATTGATCTTAAGTGGTGGTAGATCAATTTTAGTTTTAAACTTGTGTGGGAAAGTATGTAGGTGTATTGGATGTCTATTACACATATAATACAAGGAATTTTAAATAATACTATAGGAAATGGTTTTATTTGCTTATGAATTTGGAGAAGGAATTCCTTTGGTTAAATAGACAAGAGTGGCAGTCCGAAAGAAAATAGGAGAATGGTGGTTCAAGATTATTGGTGTTTAGTATGGCCCTAGGTGCAAAAATATTTGAGAAGTTAATTTAAAAAGTAGAGATGCGGGGCAAAGGGATGAAACAAATAAATTTAAAAGACAAATTAATGGAAGAATTGTTTAGGGTGGAAAGGAAAATTGCTAAAGGAGATTCACTTGTATGAAAAGATTTGGGAAGGGGTTTTCCTTTAATTCGAAATTGGATAGCATGGAACTAAGTTAAGAGCATGGAAGAACACTAAATTTTTTAACGATTTATATATGTTAAAGTGCATAAACTTTAACAAATATTAGCCAATCATAAAATGTTTAGTGATAGTTTTTTAAAAATATTCAAATTTTTAGGATTTTATATAGATTTTAGAATAATTTAGTAATTTTTAAAGTAAATTACTTTTATTCCATAGATTTTGGGTGAATAATTTTACAATAAAATGGAAATTTCTATTTCTTTCTAAGTAAATAAAGAAAAATAGCTTGTGGCTAGAAATTAGCAACTAAAATTTTCTTGATCTAAAAAAATTATAGGTTCCCACACAAAATATTTTTTTCTTCACATATAATGGGGATCTCTCACTTGAGGTAGGAGCAAATTGAATTGGGTGAAATTCTTGGTCACAAATTGAAAACAATAGATTCTTTGAATTTACATGAAGGGAAAGGATAGGAATGAACTTGTTATCACTGTTTTGGTTAACAGTTGAGATGAGAAGCCATAAGAAGAAATAATGGTATGGTATAAGACATTTTGATAAAAATGATCAAAAGGTGTTGAATGCATAACCAAGGTATTTGTTCTTTAGAAGAAAAAACCATGGGAAAAACTTTGGAAAGAGGCTAAAATGAAATTTCGCACCTGTGGTAGAAGATGAAAAGTTTCAACGGCTTAGATCTTCAGGAAGAAATATCTACGACTAACATGAAATTCACTGTCAAAAGATGCAAGGTAGAAGTGAAATTGATGATCGACAAAGGAGTTTAAAAAAAATCCAACATCTATGGTCAACAAAAAAGGTAAAAGAAATCTACGACGTAAGTTAAATCCACTAACAAAAGCTGCGCAAAAGAAAGAATTATCATAATCAACGGAAAGGTGGCCCAGTGTAATATACGACGAAGATTTATAGAGTGAAATAGCTATGGTGCAGGAGGATTCCGTTATCAAAAGATGCCCAGAGAAAGTCGGGTCGAGGATAAGCGAAATGATTTAAAAGCTCGGCATTAATCGACAATGGAGAATGGTGGCTGGTGAGATCGACGATGGAGATCGGTGGCTGGTGAGATTGACGGTGGAGATCAGCTATAATGAGAGAACATGCACACTAGATGTTTAGTTGGATTCTGGTAGAATTGTTAAATGGCGGCATCGATCGAGGGTCAGGGTTCTAAGCATATGAGATCAACAGATTTCAGATAATTCGTTGATGGAAGTTACACATTGTTTTACATTTTAGATGGATAGTGAAAAGTAAAGAAGAGGATTACATAGTTGATAAAATCTACGATGGAAAATGAAGATCTGGTAGATCTATTGTGGTAAGAAGGTCTGCTATGGGAAATTGCAAAGAAGATAAGAAACATGTCAGGTAGCGGAATAGGAAAAAGAAAAGGTTAACGTGCGATCAAGATCAATGGTCTAGAAGGAAGGTAAGCTAAATCCACTGATAGAGAAGAATTTGCTTGTGAGAAGTACATGAAAGTTAGTAGAGAATTCTACTAATGGAAAAATAAAATTGCTCCTTTACCCTAAAACCATTATGGAGAATATTATAAAATGTAAAGGGCACATGATTGAAGATTGTTTATCTTTTTGCATTGGGAGAAGAAGCACCGTTCTGCGTGGACAAAGCCAAGTCATATAGATACCCATCCAACCGTCAGTTTTCTAGGTAGGTCATCCTTTTGCTCACCTCTCAGTATTTAAACATGGATAGTGGAGGAGAACTAGAGGCTCAAGCCCTCAAATTTCAAAGGATTGATGAAGTTTTAGAGGATAGGGATAGCAAAATATTTGATACCATTTTATCCTTCAACCCCATTATCCAGTTAAAAACAAGGTTGGATGTATTCAAAGACCAAGGTATTGATTTGCATAACGTTTTCCAGTCTCATTTATACTACTTTTGTCCAGACAAAACCCTCATTTTTCCTGATTGCATTAACTGGTGCATCTCTAATTCTTCTTCTTCTGAATGAGTAATTATGGATGCAGCAAAGTCCAAGATTATATGTCCTGTCAATGCACTAGTTGTCTTAGATTCTCTTACAGTTCCTCGTACCTTCACCCAAAATCATGAAGAGCTCAGTGAATAAAACCTAATCGAGTTTTTCAGACATTCTACTATTGAACAAAAGCAATATTTATTTCTAAAATGTTTCAACTAAGATGTCTCCCTTGATAACCAACCATTTCCCTTAAATGTAAACCTGTTTAATGAAGAACTCAAGATAACTATTTCAATGATGAGTCAGTTCTTAGGGTTGGACATAAACATGTATATTCCTGAGTTTTTTATGAGTATGTTGTTCAGAGTCAATTTGAGTTAGTCTGATTCCCGATCTCTTCCACCACCATGCCTTAAATTTTATGAATTCCTAGTTCAAAGTATTCACTCTCAGCTAGTGAATTTCTATAGCACCAAACAATTCAGATTCTAGTCCTATTTGATCAGAATGTTCGTGTTATTTAATGAGGAAAATTTACAGTTACCAAAAATGGTTCTCATAGATGAAATTAGTAGCAATTTTTTCAAGTATATGAATTTGTTGATGGTAGAGGTCTATAAAGTTTTCTTCCAGAATAAATTACCCATAGTACTGCCACTAATGAAAGAGACTTTGCAATTTTCCCCATATAGCAGGATAAGAGACTTGTTATTATTGGAAGAACATACTATTATCATAGTGTATGGATTTACTCATGATCCATGCATTATTCCATATTTTCTCAATCCTAAGGTATTTCTTTGGAGCCGATAAGAAAACAATTGATAGTGGAAAATGAGCATTTCATCATATTCAGGAAAGTTTCATAAATAAAATTCCCATGGGTAGTTGGTCCTTTTATTATAAATAGTAAATTTTCACTTCCTGTGGTAGAGATTTTATTAAAGGGAATGGATTTTAAAACAAATTTTGCAGTGAATTATGATCCTCTCCATGTGATCTTAATAAGAAGACAAGTGAGCAAGAATAAACATTTTGAACACTAGGAGGTTGAAGGGTTAGCTGGAAAAAAAATTGGTCACATTATCTAGAGCCAATGGAGAATGTAGAAAATACACACGAAAATCCATTGACAATGGTTAAACCCGCAGAAGTGATTGCTCCCATTGCAAGCAATATTAAAGCAACAACTAAAAGGACTTTTTTCAGAAGCAATGGAAACAGAAGAAGAAGAGGCAAGTTCAGAGACAAATAAAAGACAAAAAATTGAAGTTGGAGGAGAGTTAGTGGAAGTTGTCAAGACTGAAACTCAGAAAAAGCAGGTAAAAATCAAGGGACCAGTATTTGAAATGAAACAATATGAATTTTCAAAAGTTCCTCGAACATCCACGAACAGGTTTAAATCCAGAGCTAAATTGTATGATAAATATAAGAATGATAGAGATACATCCTTAGAAGAATCTTTAAAGTTGTATGTAGATGTTAGAAAAATTTCAAGTAAATATATTTCTTTAGTGACTGTCACAGATCATGCTAAGAACACTATGAACTTAGCAGTTTCCACCAAGAATAAAGTAGCTGAAATGAGATTAAACTTGGAAAGTACTAGATATGGTCCACTTACACAAGAAGACTGGGGATCTAATTTATAGTAATTTGTTGAAATCCACTTTAAAAGTATCCAAATTACAGCCTACAAAGAACAAGATTGAGAATCATCTAAGGCATGAAAAGGTAGAAAATAATGCATATCAGCAACAAATCAAAAATCTTCAAGGGGACCTGTTGGTCATTGATAATGAAGCCAGTAAAGGAGAAGTTACACAAAAATTACTTGGAGTGAAGGAGAATACAATTTATCTATTGAAGAAGAAATTGAAGATACCTACTACACAGTTGATTCACGATTCAGAATTGACTAAATTGGAGGGGGAAAAAGAGCTATTGGTTGATGAGCTAAGTGACAACAAAGTAAAAATTTTGAAGATTGTTGATGAGAAGAAAGAATGGTAAAAAGATAAATCTCTTTTGGTTCAAAATGTTAATGCTTTAAAAGATAAAAAATATGTTTTGGAAAAAGAGATTGAAGATAAAAGAAAAGAAGATGAGGTACAGGTAATTCATCTTATTGCATAGACAAGTATATAATCTATTGTGAAGGCTATGCCCCATATAAGTTTAAAAGATTCGAAATTTGTTGGTATAAAAAATGAAAAAAAAAACCTAGAAAATGCAGCTTTGAAAAAAGAAGAAGAAAGGAAAGCATCGGAAAACACATGTAAATAATTATTGAATAAAAATGACAAATTAGCAAAGAAGCTAACTAGACAAATGCCAATACAGGGAGCAATACACCTCATATGGGATATGATTATTGCTAAGGCTATTAAGTCATACCATATTTGAACTACATTTTGGACAAAGAAATGGTCATAAATGTTTCTAAGCAGAATTGTACTGCAATGAAAGAAGCCTTAAATAAGAAGCATGTAGATACATCCAAGAAAACAATTAATTTCCTAAATGCTTTATCAGAGGATGATTTAAGAACTATGGGGATAAAGGATAGAATCACAATGATCACCTGGGCCACAAAGGTAGTGGGAAAGCATCAACATATAGACATGGTGGAGGACAAAATTGGCATTATGCAACATCAAGTGAAGGTTTTTAAAAATTCATTTGTGTCACTCTTTCAAAAAGGTTTGTCTTCCTTTTGGGAAGAAGGTGGTAGACTCTTTTCTCAGGTGGAATATCAAGATCTGCTAGTGAAATGTAGATTGGATCATAAGAAATTTGAGGAAATGAACCAATCATTTTCACGAAAAAAGGTGGTGGATAAATTTCCAGTGGACTTTGAAATAATTAACACTTTCAGAACTATTTGTACTCAAATTCCAGAAATTTCATATGTAGATCACGTAGAGTTACGAGTACTAGCTAAAGAAATGGGTAGTATAGAGCTGCCAACTAGTTATCAATGGAAGACAGTGGAGAAATATCAAAGGATAAAATACAATTTTCATCAATGAAGGAATCTCAAGGAATGTTGAAGACTAGTTTATTTAAAAATTGTAATAAATTTCTGAGTAGTTGGTTAGTTAGGAAGCAAATGAACGCTATAATAAGGTTCAATTATTTTTCCTTTTTTTAGCATAGATGAGATTATCATGTCTATAGGCATATTTTGTATTTAAGCAACATTTTGGAATGTATTGAGGGGTGGAACCCGTGAGAAAAAAATTGAATATTGTAAGAGTTATAAAGATCAATAAAGTTTTCAGAGCCGAGCAAGGTTTTTTGCAGATATTCTTGTGTTATTTACTTTGTAGTATGTAATTTCTCTCCTCATGCGATTGTGTTTCCTATTTACCTTTCCATTCTGTCTTCTTTTCATCCTTGAATGACTGTATATGGGTTGGAATTCATAATCATATGCTATGATCCTTTACTTTCAATCATTCACAAATCTTTTCTACTAAAGTTAATATTGTATTCATTCTTGTTAGATTCTCATATTAATGGATTGTTTCTAATTTATGTTTATCACTAGACAATCAACTTTTTGACTGTGAAGAAGTAGATACCCTGCCCTTGTTTAAGATTCCATTGAAAATAACTGTCATTTCTTGTTTTGCATACATGACTTCATGCCCAATGACCACCTATTTCACCCACTGTTATTTTAAAATTTTATTTCTTTAAATATATCTAGTATGTAAGTTTATCTATTGAGAGATCCCTATCTGGAAGGAAAGAAGCCAACTTTCTTCCTAAGGTTTGGTTTTGTGGTTACCTTGGGATTATCCTTTCACAACCGAGGGTATATTCTGAGTGCTAATGGGACTTTATATGTAAATTTATTAAAATAGAGTGTCTTAAAGTTGTTAAAAAAATCATGTTATCAAATGGTAAAAAATAATAGGAATGTACTATATGTAAATATGTTAAAACATTGTGCCTTAAAGTTGTTAAGGAAAAATGATGGAATCAAATGGTAAAAAATAAGGGCGCAAAGGAATACACATGGGAAAAGTTGGTTATTTAATAGATATGGAAAAATACTAATTAAGAGAAATAGACTCTTTTTAGATGGAGCATAAAATAAGAGAATACACAATGCAAGTAATTTACCACCAACGTTTGTCCATTTCTCGCAATTAAATTTTAATATATGTGGGTGTGTGTGTGTGTGTGTGTGTGTGCGTGTACTCCTCAATTTCAACAAACCATCAGTTCTATAGCTTGAGCTATTAACATGAAAAGCACCATCAAAGAAACCTATAAGCCAATAACTATTGAAAATAGACTCCCTTGCGGGGATAATTTTAAGAACACCCCGAAATTTTATATGTATAATAAATGGGCGAATCTCCCTTATATATAGGAAAATTCGAAGGCTATTTTATTAATAATATAATATGTATATATACTTTTTTGGATAATCTTTCATTCTATTATAGAATCTTGTAAAACATTGGAGAACTTTTCACTAAATTATATGATATTGTAAAATCCTTGTGAATATCACTGAATAATTACATATTTTAAAACTTGGTTAACCTTTCATCAAACTATAAATCCTTGTAATGTCTTGGTGAATATTTTTCTATGAAGACTCAACTTTTGGGTCTGGAGATTACTAATGTAGTGCAATAAAAGATCATATACCATAGCTTGAATCTCTCAACTGTTATATTCTTAAACGAGAAAATGCATGAATAAGGAGAGGAGGGATTTATTTATAGATTTCATAAGAAGTATTGGGTCACTCACAACTAGAGGTGTTGGTGAAACAAAACTACACTAACTAGATTCAAGGAAAGTGGGGACTCCACTTTTTATCTCATCCCATAATGGTCCAATAGACATGTGGGGAAACAAATCTTGACACAATGACAAACTAATATAATTGAACACTTTACATCGTGGACTTATTATGGAACCCACCAACCATTATTACAATGTGGAGTATTATCGAGACCCAAAACATGAATATAGTGTATGAATTCCCAATTATTTTATTTTCCAATAATCTCATGTTTAAGCTACCCTCTAAGAAGAATGCAACCATCTTATCTATTTATAGATACAAATGTCACTTTTTCCATTCTTTTGTTGACAATCAAAATATGAATTATGTCATTTGATTTAGAATTTTTAAGTTAGTTAGAAACTTGCAATGGTTATTAGAAATAAGAACATACACTAACGAGAATAGAAATCACATTAATGCATCATCACACATGTCATTAGAACTACTATGTTAAAGACTATTTTTTCTCAGATAAACTAAGGAGGTGTTTGTATCCATGTCCTTGAAATTTCTACAAGCATACAAAATGAGGTAAAATTGTTTTAGAACCCTCATTAAATGCATAAGGATAGATATCAAATGGCATAACGCTTGTACATCTCAAATCAAACATGCCTTGTACATATTATAGACAATCATGATGGAAATGAAGTATTATATTCCATTTAAGGGCGCTCGCACGAAGTTGGTTCCACTTTTTTGTGCCACATTAGAAATCGGAAACGCACTTCTGAAATGTAAATATATAACGCATATGCGTTATTGATGCTACATTTGAAAAACTCGAGCCCAAAGACGAGGATAAATTTAGTCAATCAATATCGCATGTGCGATATATCACATATGTGTTTTTAAAGAGTTAAAAATCGCAAGTGTGATTTGTAAAACCAAAAAAATAAATAGAGGTCGTAGGCCCTAATTTCTTATTTTCACAGTGAATGAGATATTGAGACAACGAAAAACCGCAGCAGTGAAAAATTGTAGCAGCAAAAAATCACACCAGCGTTTTGTGTTAGAGGCTTTGGAGGTGCCTTTGGAGGGTAGTTTGCAAGGGAAAATTCATAACTTTGATCCAATGGAAGGTAAGTACTCATATTATCCACAATTGTTTTCAATATTTGTTTATTTTTGTTCATTTCATATTTTTTATATTTGTTAAAATGAATTTAATAAAAAAAATTGAATTAAATCAAGGAATGATATATTAAAACAATTTGTAATTTGTTGTTTTAATCTTAATAGATAACATAAATGTTGAAGATACTGTGCAAAATGAACCCACTAATAACCAAGAACCAAACCCAAACGCGGAGGGGGAATAAGACTGGAATTCACATATTCTTGCTTGTTTGGGTGCATTGAGGCACCTTAGCTCATCGTTTAGAGGGGGGGAGGGGACATTTGAGACAATCATTAGTCGAGGCATTGGACACCATAACAAACACAATTGCCAATGTCCAAGGAGCTCTATACAACATTAGCTCATACAGAGAATCCATGAGGCAATACTATTCCGATGGTTTGAGCTATAAAGACATCAAAAAACTAAACATAACCAAAGATCATGTGTTTTCATTATTCTGGGACCCTAGCACCGGATTGGTTCCACCCACCAGTAGAGCACGCATTTCCATAGACTGGTGCATGGAGCCAAATGTGAGAGCACATTGGATGGATCGTTGGTACATGGTATTTGATGAAGACCCTCATGGGAATAGAGACATCCCTTTCTATTTCCTGAGGAACTTGTATGCAAAATTTATCTTAGGGAAACATGTTAACTATTTTGATATTTTATAGTTCTAGGGTGTGGGTCATGGGATGCCCCAAGAAACGCAAGGGGCTAGGACTGATCCTAGCTGAGTGCCACACCGTCCACGCACACCAAAACCCCTCGGGTATATCCTCCTGCAGGTCCTATGAATGATGATACACAGGAGGCCTTATTCGACTTGGAAGATACATTGCTTCAACATAGGACTGATGTCCAAGGAAATGTAGGCCAAGGGGTTGGCACTTCTGAGGCTGGTCCATCCCACACTAAGGATCCACATACTATGTCTCCATACCATACTAGAGGTACAGATCGCACGGGAGATGCTGAGGGTTTAGAGCGTCATGTTACTCCACACCTTTGCACAGCATGTGGAGGCATATGCTATGGCCCTACTTCAGAGTTCCGGGATGATGGATTACTCCGATATGTAAGTAAAATTCATTATTTTCATATTATATTTTGTTTTATATCAAAATTTTAAATTGTTTCGTAATTTATTTCTATTTAATTATTTAACAAACTATGTGAACAAATATACACATGGTGTCCCATCACACCCCAAATTTACATAGTCCGACGATCGATGTTGATAACATTGATGCAACGGTCAATGCTGCATATGGTTTTTGTGCTTCAACATTAGCTGTAAGAACTTTACTTTTTAATGTGCCATCATTATTTACATAATTATAGTAGAGATTGTGACATTCAATACGTCCTAATCTGGATACAATATGTTTTATGCAAGGTGGGAAGGATGAGTTTGTGGAATCCCAGCCAAGTCTCTCGCATGTAGAGGAAGATTCCCAGACATAGGTACTATTTTAATTATGTTTTTAATTATGCTTTTAATAATTCGACATTAATGCTTTTAATTATTAGAAATTTTCTAATTGTATGTTTATGTTTTGTTACATAGCATGATATCTATGCCACCGGAATGACCTTTGTGATTGGGGACCCACCTCTCCCCCCCCCCCCCCCCCC
>LPNX010113678.1:629599-639627 GCA_001517045.1 Pseudotsuga menziesii
GACATATGTTACTTTATGTAGGAATCTATTGGGCCAATGGTTCTTGAAGAGCACCAAATCCAGGTTTTGGGTGACCCACCTCTCTTCCCCCCAAGGTACATGTCTTTTTCGCTTTCTTTGAAAACATCATTTTTCGTCCATGTAGTATATGTCTCGTTTTATTTGTATTTGCTGAAATTGACATATGTTAATTTATGCAGGCATCTAGTGAGCTAGTAGTGCTTGAAGATAACCAAATCCAAGTTGTTGGTGACCCACCTCACCCCCCCGAGATACATTTATGTTTTGTTTTCTTTGAAAACATCATTTTTCATCCATGTAGTATATATATCTTGTTTTCTTTTTATTATCTGACATTGACATATGTTACTTTATGTAGGATTCTAGTGAGGTAGCGGTGCTTGAAGAGCACCAAATCGAAATTGAGGTTGACCCACCTCTGAGCTAGCAGCAGGTACGTTTATGTCTCGCTTTCTTTTAATTATGCTTTTAATGATTCAACATGTACTTTTTTAATTATTTGAAATTGTCTAATTGTATCTTTATCCTTTTGTACGTAGGAATGTGATTTTGATTATGTTGTCCAGCAAGCGACCTTATTCGCTAATGCATGTAGAAATCCTTTTATCCGGTTGATAGTTGTTCAACCCACTGGTTACACACCTCCTCGCATCCCCCAGGTATATTTATATATTCCTTATCTTGCTTACATTGCTTATTGTACATGCAAGTATCTTTTTCCTTGTTGCCCCCATTGATATGCTGACATTGACATATATATTATTTTATGCAACTTGATAGTGAGTGAGTGGTTATTGAAGAGCAACCATTTGGGGTCATCCCTCATCCACCTCCCCACCACCATGGTACATGTATGTCTCGCTTTCTTTGAAAATTTCGTTGTCCCTCCATGTAGTATAGTTTTATTTGTACATGCAAGTATGTTTTTCATGCACCCTTTGATTTTTTGACATTGACATATATATTTTTTATGCAGATTGATAGTGAGCAAGTGGTGCTTGAAGAGAACCCAATCAGGGTCGCTGCTAGTGAGGCACCACGACCCACCATAACTTACTCACGTATAGTAGTAAAAATGTTATATCAGTTTGGAATTTGAACAAATGTACATAGAATTTTTATAGGTTGGTAAACAAACTTACTAATTTTGGTTTGTCTACAGTCTCCACTAATGCAACCTATCCCTCTTGTTCAGTGTTGGGGATCACCACTGAGCAACCGGAAAAGAAAGCTAAACTTCTCAGAAGACATTGACAGTGGCCGTGAAAGGGGGGATAAATAGGATAAATGTATAGGGAGGATACATACATGTAACTTTTTGTTTGTATACACATAGATGTATAGTTTGATCCACTATTTTGTATTATGGACATGTGGCATGCCAATTTTTGTAACATTATTTGTATACATATATAATAAAAAGCAAGGTTCAAATTTATACATATATGGTTGACTTGATTTTGGAACATGATATGTGTGGTTCACCTATGTGATATTATGATATTATAGACCTTATCATGACAGATCATATTGATAATTTGAATATTTCCAATATTTCAAGGAAGAATTTATGACTCATCCAACTAAGATCAAGTAACCATTAAGTAAGTCATGCGAGATAATCACTAGACACCATAGCCATAACCATACCATACAACTACCTAAATTGCATACACTAACATCATAACATCATAGCCATACCACTAACATCATAACATCATACATGATACTAACATCATACCATACTAACATACCATACCATAATAATATACCATACCATACCCTACAATACTAACATACCATAACATACTAACATCATACCATACTAATATACCATACCATACCCTACAATACTAACATCATACCATACTAACATACCATACCATACTAATATACCATACCATACCCTACAATACTAACATACCATACCATATCATTACCCTACAATACCATACCATATCATAACTTGTAAAGAGGTCACAAAACCCTACTTCCATCTCATAACTTCTCAACCCTAGTTATAGCATGCAATTGTATTTCATGAAACCCTACTTGGTTTTCAATTTGTACATGTACATGTGTTTCTACTTCCATATAATAACTTGTAAAGAGATAAAAAAAACCTGAGTTCCATCTCATAACTTGTAAATAGGTCATAAAACCAATATAATGATATAAACCTAAAAAGGTCATATAAACCTTAGTCCATTTTTCTTGTTATTCAAGTACATGTGTTTCAAATTCTAAGTCATGCATGCATGTGAACTTCCAATTGTGATCTATGTTCAACCCTATTCATTTTGTTTCGTGTATGTGCATAGACTCGGTATATGGACTTTTGGTTTCTACTTAAATGATACTAACCAATATAATTTAATCTTCAAACATAAAGAGGTCATAAAACCCTAGTTTGTAGTTACATGTCTCAATTTGTGAACCCTAGTTTTATTTTGCGGGTTGTTGGCTTATACTTTAGTAAAAGAATAATATAGCCTGTGAACCCTACCAACATAGGAATGGTCGAGGGTTTTGCAGATTTGACCCACCAATGATAGTGTTGCATTGAAGGAAACTGAGCAAAACCCTAGTTTATGAAATCAAAGCACAATGAAGTCATTGGGCATTTAAAACACGAGGGGGAGGGCCACCTAGAGGTAATCGCATGCCAAGAGACCAACAGAGTTGATGGTTTTTCGATCCGACCTCCGGTTTCTAAGTCATGTCCAGTTTAAATTTGCATGAAAGTGTCGTTTAGGGACACTTGGTGACTTTCGGTCCGAGAGCAAAAAAAAGAACGGACCAGCAAAATTGCATGTCTTTGGCTCCTACAAGTCTGTATGGGAAAGGTAGATGTGGGAACCCTACCAACACAACCACAGTCGAGGGTTTTCATGTGTTGACCCGCCAATGCTAGAGTTGCAAGAGTTGACCCAACAATGTAATTAAATGTACATTAATATAGAAAACATCAAAAAAAGTAAATTTCAACAACTTGAGAGATTGTTATTTTCTTATTTTTATTCATTGGTGTCTAAAGACACCAGGTTGTTCTTGGCACCTCTAATGTGCCATAGTATTTTTTGAATAATATTATGTCTATGAATGGTATCTGTCAATCACATGTTTATTACATTCAGAATAAACTAAGGCTAAATAATTGAAATCATGCTTCAACATGCACTTTAAAGGTTAAATAACACACCTGACAATCTAGCCACACTTTACAATCCAGTAACACCTGATAATGCACTCACTCAAGTAGGCCATCTAGATAATCTTTTCTGCCGATGGTCTCTATCAATCTTTCATGCTCTATATGAGGTAGAAAATATAGTACATGTGAACTATTTTTGTTTGAAATTGTGCGCAACTTTATGTTTATACCAACTACTAGGTTGGTGAAATGGTATACAATAGCTCCTGGTCTATAATGTTATAATACATACCCACCCTTCCTTTTTTGTTATGCTTCTAGTGTCAAGTACTCCCCTTTTATAACCATCGATCCAGTTGGGCATTCAATATTTTCATCATTTGTAATAGGTTCGAGAAAGGTTTGTTTCCCCTCTAAGAAGCGTGCCAACCAATAGTCATAACCCCATTCATTATTTTTTGGGGAAACTACTGCATATATCTAACCTATGAAAGGAAATAGGTTGAGTTAACAATACATAAATTAAACTTCTAATTTAGGTACTACTAATTTACTTTTGTGTATCTACTTGTATGAGATCCGATATGTGATCATAGTCTGTAGAAATGTGTGTATGATCATCTTCCAAATGGTATATTTCATTAACCCCCTTGAAATCGGTGCCAAGTGTCATTCGATCCCATGTATCAACTGTATCTGCATACTCACAATCATCCCATTCATCGATGCTACAGGAACTGCAAAAGAAAGCCTTCAATCTTGTCCAAATTTGTAGGCCAAGTTGTCTGAGCTAATTGTAATTGAATGAAACTATAGATTTCCATGCACTGTGTTCACCCGATGTGTTGGGATCGGTCCACATTGGTCACCTCCCAGAATATTCTCTGAACTAGGTGTTTCCTTGTCGCTTGTTCTCCCATGGAAGATGCACACCATTTCACTATAGATGGAGTGTCTCGAAGGAGAGAACTTGTAAACTTCATCTCTTCCCTTCGAAGGGAAGTTTTTATGCATGCACCAGCACCATCATGCTCTACTTTTCCATGACCAGTTTCAAAGTAGTTCCATATATGTGGCACCTTGTATTTTATGTGCAACAAACACAACCATTGAAATACACGTGCATTCTTGAAATTTCCAGCACAACCATCTAACCAAATGAAATGACGATAAAATGATATATCCATAGCTATCACATGATCATAAAATAATTTAAAGTAATGCTGCACGTAATGGATGTCATGCGTTCGGTCGTCACTTATGTAGAAGTGACTTTATTTCAATATCACACGTTTCTCTTCATTGCTATCAGGCTCATGTCGATACGTGATATGGAGCATTATGCTCACCTTCTCTAAGTGATAGTATTGATTGTGTATTTCATTTTATGGTTGTAGGGTGTAATTTTCCGCAAATTCAACCACTGATAGTTTGTTCCGAGAGGGAAGGTGTCCCAGCATGTTCTGAATTGCTCATCTTGCCACCGTGCCATATCGACATGTTGAATGTACTGTTGGATCTTTCCACGAAACTATGAAATAAAATCACATACTTGCACCTGGTGTAAAAAAATAAACAGTGTTTAAAAACAACATAAAAATATGTACATGTAGTCACCAACTTAATGTACATGAAGTCACCTGTGAAGTCACCAATTTAATCTTCCTGCTTACTTTGCCATCATGTAGTTGATATGTCTCGTACTGATATTTCTGCTTCTCAACAATTGCATTCCCGAATGCTTGATATTCACTCTCATGGATGAAATCAGACCATAATGATAGGCCTCCACAAATGTTGCAAGAACCCTCTACACATTGTTTTAAGTAATGTGTCTACCCATCTAGCCTCGGACACATCATGCTCTAGATGAAATATGTGGATGACATTGGCAGTACTGTACTTGAGCATTTCTGCACATGGTTAGGATGCAAAAAACGATGTATATGTGCAAATGTACGATAATATAGATCAAACTCTATGTGGTATCTACAACAATAATTGTTCCGGATGGTATTGATTCTAACAGACCAAGGCTTACATTTTTCAAAATATCTTTGCCCAAGACTTAGTTCTGCATGGGAAACTTTAAACATCTCGAACAATTGAGCTTGTATCATGTCAAGATAATGTTTAACATGAGGTTCATTATTCATAGAACCCCTACAATGTTTTAACACATCATTTTTGTTAGAATAAGGCCTAGTGTTATCGTGCCAAAATGTGTGCACTAGTCCCTTTACTGCTTCGACTAACTTCATGTCTTTGCAGGGAAACCTACCGCTAAATTCCCATAATGTTTCTGTTTGTCCCTATACATCAAGGATGCCTCTTCTTACTGAATATTTTTAAGTGTATTTGGATGTAAAGGCACAATTTGTGATGTGCATTTAAGTAAGCGACATTGTATTTTGGATCTACATACAATTGATTCAGCGAATACGCGATGAGCCACATTACAATCCTGTGAATGAGTTTTTTTACCAATCGATGTGAATGTAGTAGGAAGAGATTTAACAATGTGATTACTTGATTCGATCTTCAATGTTATTATGCCTAAATTTCTTCTAACAGTTTCCGTATTTTTAGATTTTAGCAAAGCTAAAAACAATTGGCATTTACCAGCTTCAGATTTGTTATCAAAATATTGTTTCATTATTTGAGAACAATGACGAAGGATAGTGCGTTTAGCCACCTTACCTTCCATGGAAGTCAATTTTCTCTCGTCCACTTGTATGTGTTTAGGAGTTCTCTTTCGTTTTGATGCGAGATTTCTTACTGTTTGAAATGCTGGAGTGTCGTTTACATCCACTATAGGCTGACAACTTCAATTAGGAGATTGAACCACCTAGCATGGTTGTTGCTGAGTCACATTTGCATCGAGAGTAACATAATTATTGAAGTCTTCACAAGATTGTACATTTAATAATGGATCAGTAATATCATCTCCCCTATAACTATCTTCCTTTAATGTTACATTATCTTCCTCAACCTCTACATCAGGTATCTGTTAAGCAAGAATGGGAACTATTTTCTCATCCAATGAATGCCGACGATTTCTTGAATATTCCCTCTTTTTTTCTTTTTTATTTTCATCTTATTCCAGTGTAAGCACCTTCTTTGCTTATTTTCGACCTCTATTACATACATTACCCATTTAAATCCAGCCAAACTTGTACAAAACCTATGGATTTGTGTAAGAAATGATTAAATTGCAGGTTGAACAGTTCTCTATGCACGGGTTCATAAAAATTATGTCTTTTTCTTTAGTAAACCTGATCCACAGCACGTAACCCAACATTATTTATATAACACATATTGCATATGTGATATAACAAATGTCTGTTTTACCGCATATGCGCTATATTGCATATGCTATATGGATACACTACTTTTTACTCAATGGGAAATTTGTATTACATGATCGCCAAATTGCATATGCGATTTAGTCTATATCAAATATTAAACTTGACTTATCCATGCTTGGATACTAGTTACCCATTCACGGGATACCAGTTATATTGATATATATTGTTTATTTATAATTTTGAAAGACTGACATAGAATCAATCTCTAAAGTCCTAGTGCATAGGTGAAAAAACATAGGTGGTAGTCCACCCCAAATCTCAAATTAAAACGTCTATGGAATTAAATATGTTAAACGTCTATAACCTTATAATGGACCCCATACCAATGGTTAATACCTCCAGACCTATCATTGGACCATGGCAGTGTCTACAGAACTATCTCTTGTCTGGAAATATTCATAATGGTTCCTATATGACCATGGTCAATGCCAGGCTAAACAATATTCAATTCATAAAATACACTAATGGCAGATATATCCCATATTAAGGATAAATATCCCCTTTAAAGGGCATGTGTAGTGGTTTAAGACTTGTTCATGTTACACTATTGTCCCATTACCATGGTTAAGACCCTGAGACCCATCCTCAGTGCATAAAACCCCATAATGACACCCATATCCCACTAAAGGACAAATATTCCATCTATAAGGCATGTGTGTTGATTTAGGGACTTATTGTCTACTCTTCCATGACTATAGTCAATGTACAGAGACCCATCTCTCACATCCAAAAACCTATAATGGCACCCTTATCCCATTATAATACCATTTAGACTCCCAATTTTCCATCAAAACGGACTATGGGGTGGCTCATGGCCCAACATTACATTGGTTAAGAAGGGGGGATTCAAAGGAGGGAGAGGAAGATGTAGAGGGAATCATGGGAGGGAGGAGTAGGGTACATATATGGGGGGTATGAAGGGAGGAGAAATATAAGGGGAAGGGAGGGATGGGTATGGGAGAGATATGAGGGGAGGATGGAGGGAGGATAAATATAAATGGAAGGGGTTGGTGGGAGGGGAATTAATTTAAGTGGGAGGGATGAACCTGGGTATTAGACATTATCAAGGGATGAAACCTCTACTTTAGGCCCTAAATGAAGCTTCTAGGCATCTAGGACCACCAATAACACCTTAAAAAACCATATGTTACCTCTTGAGGCAATTTATAGCTTTTTGTCTAGTCATTGACACCATTAGGTTGTATTAATCACTAATGATGGGCTTAGAGATCTTTGACATGGTTGAGCGATCGTGAAACCTAGGTCGTAGACACTAAAGGAAGCTTCCAGGGATCGAGATGAAATAATAATGTATCAAGCCACCACACATGACCTCTCTAGGGGTTCTTTAGCCTTAGATTAGGGACATGCTATTGATTGGTGATTTCTTTTATAGTAGTTATGGGTCTCGAGGCCATATGCATGGCAATGGGAGGAAACCCAAGCCTTCGGCCCTAAATGAATCCCTTAGTCATTGAAGGTCAATAAGAACACTTCAAACAACCATGGAGGGCCTATTGATAATATCCCTACCGAAAAACTGAGGATAATCATGCCATCGAGAGGTTTTAAATAGTAGACATGGTTCTCAAGGCCTTACACATGGTTGACGAAGTAAATCCAAGCCTTAGTCTATAAAGGGATATTGTATCCATCCAAGGCCTAAAATGATACCTCAAATCACCTCACATGACTTACAAGCACTAGGTATGGGTCGCGTGGCCTTCGACATTGTTGGGGGAGTAAACATTGGGATTGTACTCTAAAAAAAACTTCTAGGAATCCATTAACATGAAAAATAACTCAAATGAGGGTGTGTGCAAGAAGTTGATGGACCCTTTAGATGAAATGCTGGAGTGAAGTCATTCACTCTTCATCCAAAAAAAAGAAATCAACCCAAGCAACACCGAACCTGCCAAGCCTAGTCCCAAGGCTGACAATGGTAATGCCAACTAGGCTAGTAAACAAAATCGCGCCTCTGTTTTAGCAAAGGAAATCGCGTGCGTGATTTCCTTTGCTAAAACGGAGGTGCGATTCTTAAAACCTGTTTTTTATTTTAAACCGGCCAAGGCCATCTTTTTCTCATTTTCGGTGCGGCTATTGGAGGAACGAAGACGAAACCTCGACTGTCAATATGCGATTTTGGGTGTGCTTGAGCCCTCCATCACCACGTTTGGATTAACCTTCCCTTTGTGAGGTATTTTCTTCAATTTTTTTCATGTTTTTTTCATTTTCTACATCAATTTATTTGCCTTGTCTACAATAATTTTGTAGTATGATTAGGAGGTAAAACAATTGCACTAAAAGAATGCTACGTCAGTCCTCTCTATGTTGAATCATTTGTAGCTACTTCATTTCTAAAAGAATCTTTAAAAAACTTAAAATAGCTATCATATTTTGTTATTCAAAGTAATTTAAAATGCTAGATTAAAGTCACTGACCCACATCCAATTAAAACAAAGTGGATTGAAAAAAAATTGATTGCAATTATGGTGAGGGGATTCTGATAGAATTCAAAGGACATTTAGGCCTATATCCTTCCTCAAATTTATTATGTCCAAGTGAGAAAGTCTTGAAGAAACACTTATGAACTTTGCAGAGTACAGGTTGTAAACTTTCTAGTTCTAAAATACTTTCTAATGTATTATCAGACAAGTTGTCAAGACTAACTCTTAGAAGAAAGATAAGTCTTTTCATTTAACTTGACCTTGTAAGTGAACCTATATCTACGGATCCTTACAAAAATAATCTCCCTCAAACTCTTGGAATTGAAGAGGCAAATATAATAATTTTTGGATATAGCTGATAGGTTATATTCAATTTTGTTTTTGAAAGACGAGGATGGAACATGAAGTAGGCATAATTACAAGAATTATCTTGGTTCAAAATTCTATAATGAAATATGAGAATTGCAAGCAAGTCAAATATCATACATGAATAGAAAATTTGATTATTAATATACAAATAACATTAATCCCAATAGATAAATGTTGATTTTAAAGAATGGACTCGTAATAATAAACTTACTGTAATTCTACATCCCTATAAAACTCTAAAATCCAGTGCACCAACCACTAATTGAATGCAAGTTGGAGGTGCTTGCCATGAGAAGCATGGTTGCAAACCTCGTGAACACCTTGATTCCCAATCTAAACACCAAGAACTAAATAAGTGGCATTAGGGTGTCTAATAATCACCTTGTTTACATTGGATCCTATTAGTCTTGTATTAGCACCCACATTATTATCAATACTAGCACAAATAAAATTTCAAAATATATGCAGTGTTACTGCTTTTTCAAAAAGGGGTGATATATTGATCAATTGTTCTTGAGATGAGATCTATGGCTTCTTCATAGTTCATTCGTCAAATATCCTTTCCCCGTATTCATATGGTCTATGTGCCTTGGATGTGCCTAGCAAAGATAGTGTGAGATGCGCTAGTGTTGTGATATCTCTTACCCTCTTTAACACTTAGAATGCTTG
>LPNX010113690.1:7675-25160 GCA_001517045.1 Pseudotsuga menziesii
TTTATATCGATGTAAATGAACTATAATGGTCTTGTTGAATGCTGGTTTATGAGTATGTGTGCTTCCGTTGTATGATTGAAGATAAATGCATCTGTGTATGCTTGTAAGCTTCAATTTCAGCATTTGAATTCTGTTTATGTTCATTGGGCATCTTGCCCGGCTGCGTTGTTGTGATTGGTCGCGTCCTCTTCGCCGGTCGAGGGACGGGGACGTGACAGATAGGGACTACCCCCATTGGCTTCGTTAGGAGTTAAGCCTAAACGGAGGAGTCAGGATCAGATGACAGTACCTGACTCAAGACTTGCCCCCAAGGACGCACCAAGCAGCTTGAAGATTTCTGCTGCGTTAACCCAGGTGCGTAAGAGGCAGCAACACAGCCCACTCCCCATCCCCTTGGGTGGATTTGCGTCGGTGCACATTTTTCATGGTTTTGATTTTGTTAATGTAGTTTTGCTTTACAGTTCTATATACTTTGTCATTTCCAGTTTCATTTTTGTTGCAAAGTAATACAAATACTAACCCCACGACTTCCCGAGTTACCCGAAAGGGGAAAGAGATGTGTGGTAGGATTAATTAGAAAAGCCTTGTGTTTGTATTGCTTTGATTTATTTTGTTTAGTAATTTACACCACTTGCTCTCCCGACTAGGGCTTTAGCCTGAAAGAGATTCTTGGGGATTTTAATAAACAACCAAACACACTACAAAGTTAAAATCCTTACAAATTACCGAGACTCTATTGTGTATGCTCTACACTGGCTGTAGTTCGTCTGATCAGTCGGCTGCATCAAAAGCAACGTGGGTGACTAGAATAATTAATTCTCACATTTCAATAAACCTCCCCAGGAGAAAATCCAATGCCTCGAATTAAGCCATTGCAGTGGCAAATTACCCAAAGAAAGCAGGAACAACTGGTCAATGACCTCAAGACACGGTTAGGCTACACCCCTTTGCTATAGTGTTGAACACCGTCTCAGAGACTCCAACCAGCCTACATATTCCTTACGGGTAGCCATATCTATTGGACACAATGGCCACACTGGGGGGGGTAAATCAGTGTGAGAGCAATTATAAACTTTTTACCTTCTTTTAATCAATCAGAGTATATCAAGCATTATGTTATCAATCACATCATCATATAATCATATGCATCTACTTAGTCAACCATAAGTCATAAGCATAAACATCACATCAAAGAGACACAAAAATATTTGTAATTTGATCTTTATTTATTGTACATGGAAGACAACAATCTTCTCGATTACAATCAGCACCAACTGATGAAAAGAGAACCAACTCTCATAACAGGACCCAGCCTGGTTTTCTTAGATCCAACTAAGAAAGGGTTGAGGAGTCCAATCCTTAAGTGCAAGATTCTACTTGCATCAATCTCTGCTCATGTACCTCTGTACTTCAATCTCTGCTGGTCAATCTGCTCACCACTCTTTGCTCATCAATACTGCTGCAACACTGCCAAGTCATCAAGGTCTGCGCAACAATCTCTGCTTTGCTCATCAACCATGTCAACACTGTTGGTCAAGCTGATCAGTCTCTACTCATCAACCATGTCAAATCTGCTCATCAATACTGCTGCTCAATTTCTATCAATCTGCTCATCATTCTCTGCTGCTCGTCGATACAGCTGATCATCTACTCATCAAGGGTACGAGTCATCATCATACATTTCATCATCAAGGTGAATGTATCATGTGTATAGAGCAACATCATAGCATCATGATATGCAACATCAACATCATATGATCATAGGGCTTGTATTATAAGGCATCATCAGCATCATATCATCATGTACATATGTGTATGCATTGTATATGCATCATCCTCATATGGAGCATAGGAGAGCAGCATGCATGTTCATCATTATAGGATACATCTTCATACTATATCATACTTTATTATTATCCAGAATACATCTTCAAAGAGTACTGTATGCATCATATGCATTGACTGTTCACACATTTGATATACCACTGTAAATGTACCATATTCAACCGTGTGCATATTCATCACTTCATACCTTGACCTTTGCATAGATGTCAATTCCAATGTTCATCATCTAAACATGTCCTCAGCTAATCAACACTGAACCATTCAAATCATCTTCAGTTAGCTCATCAAAGTCTGCATACTCAAGTTAACACTGTCAATACACTGCCATTATCATGGCTTCCTCTTATCATGTCAAATCAAACCATTATCACTGTGAGACACCCAGAATTCCAATCTGCTGTTTACATCACAGGCTTTTAGACTGTTGCTAGATAACCCAGTCATGAAATAAGCTCATTCCATGAATGCCAAGAATGGTAGATAACCTTCCTGGGATAGAGGCCTCTTCAGAATTAGTAGCAGTAAGAAATCAGACTTCTGTCACTTCCAGATTTGGACTTAGCAACAGCAAGAAATCAGACTTCTGTCACTTCCAGATTTGGACTTAGCAGCAGCAATCTTTCTCCCAAAACTTTGTGGCTGTTGGAATCCAAACTCGGGCTATTATCTTCTTCAAAACTCGGGCAGTTAATTACTGAGATGAGGACTGTCAACCTTCTTCAATTCGGGCTGTCAAATTCTTCAAAATTCAGACTGTAAAGGCTTCAAAGAAATCAGCAAAATTCAAAATAATTCAACACTTGTCAACCTTCAAACTCGTCAAAAATTGGTGGACTGTTTGTGTACTAGGAAGACCTCAAACAAGTGCTAACCCTAAACACTTGTCAAGCATAAAACTTGGGACTGTTTTAACCCCAAAATTTCTGATTGTTTCATGACTGTGAACATCAGCCTTAGCTTCAAGAGATGTCAAACTTGACTGCAAAATTTCAGGACTGTCTGCAAAAATCATCAAAACTTGTAACCCTCTCCTCTGCTGCAGCAAAAATAGGACTGTTTATGCACTGTGGATAAGCCTCCAATGGCAGTCATTTTGCAGCATAGATTAAACCCCAAAAAAGACACAAAAACAACACAAAAAATGGACTTGACTGCTGCTCCAATTTTCGGGACTGCTCGTCCCTCAGTCTTCTGCTGCTGCAACAAAGCCCATTTTTTTTCTTCTCTTTCTCTGTAAATTCGGACTGCTGCTGCCTCCGAATTTCACAGTCAACCTCAGTCGAAAAATCTCAGAGCTGATGCGAAAATTGCACACAAAAAAATGAAACTCGATGGGGTATTTATACTGGTTTTCTACCATAATTTTGAGCCGACTTTCCTGCAAAAAAATTTATTTGTATTTTTAATTTAAATTATTTGTTTAGAGCCGACTTCAACAAGGTACTATCTTTTAAATAAACAATTCAACAAGTTGGGGTTTCATTGCCTTATACATGAACTTTGGGCTTCAAGAAGAAAAACAAGGAGTTGTTTGACCCCTTTCTTTTGCCTGGACCATCCTTGCTTCAAGGTCATGCCAAAAGACTTCAACCTGCTGAAGGTTTCATCAGTATCTTCATGTTTCATCAAGGGCTTCACCAAAACCCCAAGAGTACAAGGACCACAAGGGTTTTAAAGGCTCAAGCCATTTTTCAAGTATGATGCTTTCCAAGAGCTTCAAACCTATCATATTGGACTCCGTCATAGCACAAGAATATCGAGAACTCCTAACAAGAGTAACACCCTATCTCACAAGGGTTCCAAGTCTTCATCAAATCATTTATGACTTCATCACTTCATTCAAGGGTGGAAGGACCATCAAACCATCAAGTGTGGGTCAAAGGACTTCTTTAAGAGCTTCTTCATCAAGCAGGAGGCTTCATGGGCTTCTTCAACATACCAATGACATGTTCATAGGTTTCATAGCATGTCAAGGACCATACAAGGTCATCATCATTATATAAGAGCTCCATGACCCCAACAAGGGTTGCAAGGTCATCAAACCACTTAGTGTGGGACCAAGGATTTCTTCAGGACTTCTTCATCCACCTCAACCATACCCGGAGACCTCCAAGCTCCAGGAATCAAAACATCACCTGTGGGGATGCTAGGTCTTCTTTTGGGGTACCATGACATCATCATAGCATGAATGACCACAGAATGGGTTATTAATGCTTCTGCAAGGGTATCTCAACCGGAGTGACAACCGATCCATCATCTGGGGGTTGGGTAATCCGTAGGTCACGACTTTAGTTGCCTTCTCCCTCTGCCATCCTGTATAGGATTACTCTATGGGGCAACTACAAGATTTGTGATAACAGTTGAGTGAATGTTTTTCCTCCTTAGCATATTTTATTTCCTTATTAACTCCATAGAGCCCCTAGGAATAGGCACTAGCCTCTTAAGTAACCATTCAACACTTAGGGAGGTTATTACAACCATATATGCATTGTTTTGCTTGCTGCCTTGTATTTTTCAAATCTAAAATCTTTAAATCAGAAAGCATGTTAGTGTTAGGATTCACCTAAACTCCATCCCAACACTTTGTTTTGAGCCCCTATCATCATTATCAAGTGTTAAATAGTTTTAATCTTTCAATTACAACTCATTTCTAAGTGCTTGTATCTTCTCCTAACACTACCTCATCATTTAGGCACTCTTTTTCTAAGTTTACTAGGCTTAATAAGTGGTTGTACTATGCATTCACACTCAGAAATTTCTACGACAGCCTTCTTCAAATTTGGGTCTAGCCTTTCTAAGTGCCTCCTACTTGCCCAAACAGCTTGCATTATTACTTTCCTATCTCCTGTGGTTGTTTGTGCTTAGCTATAGGGAGTATTTAGCTAATCTTTCCATCTTTGTGGTTTCCCTTAGTCATTCCACAAGGGATATAATTTTCAGATTTGTAATTTCCTTCAAGCACCCCTTTAATTTTTACCAATCGGTTCTACTAGTACTGTGAGAAAGTTGGTTTTAACTAGCGAATATCCAAGAATGTTTGGCTAAGGACACCTCCCGTGGTTAGTCTGGGTCTACCTTGGTGGACCTAGGAAACCTAAAGAGGGGGACCCTGCCAGTGTGACACTTTGGGGCAGTGTCCTGAGGTTCTACCAATCTGGCAATTGTTTGATCTCTGCAAACATTAAGATTGTCAAATCATGTGACAACAGACACCTGAAACCAACCTATCAACCGTCCTGCCACTGTAATGCACCGAACATAGCATTCGGGAAGATTACTCTTCACATACCTAGGTAGTCGGGTTGTGTGTCCAGTGGGTATGATCGAATCCTCCCTGGTTAGTGCTCTGAGATATTGGGCCAAACACCACTATTAGACCTCACATAGATCGAAGAGTTATGGTGGGTTGACACTCCTGATTGTCTTAAAAGTTAAGCCATGGGATATATAAACCTCATATACATTTTTGCTTTATTATTCATACATGTCATGATTTTCATATGTTCTTGGTAACTTCGCATGCACACACCACACGCCTTCAAAAGTTATCCTAAGCCTGACCTATCTAGGGGACCTACATCAAACAACTCAAATCCAAATAACCCTTTAGCTTAGGATTCACCCATAGTGTGCCTACATTTAAACCTTCTGTAATTTCCAAAGACATGCTACCTTCCACAAATCAATCAAACAAGTTGTCAAGTACTTGTGAATGATGGACAACCTCTAACAAGTATCTGGGAAAGCTTGGTTAGGGACACCTCCCGTGGTTAATCTAGGTTTACTTAGTGAACTTGGGAGACCTAAAAAAAGAGGAATCTATTCAAGTGACACTTAGGGGTAGATTCATGAGGTTTTCCCAGGTTAGCAGCCGATTAATCCTTGCAATCTTAAGGCTGATAGGTTGTGCAACAACAGGCATGTTTGACATGTCAGAGATAAACTCAAGGAAGGTGCTCTTATTCTCCAAGAATAATTATATACCCAGCCAAAAACATCTCTCCAAGTGAGATGCTCTATTTGCCAAGATAAATACAATTAATAAGAAATGGAGAGGATAAAATGCAAAAATAAAACAACTAAGTTATAGAACAATAGTGTGCCCAAATATGCCTAAAAAGGCACGGACGAAATTCATAAATAGCACTCTTCCGTGCATGAATAAATGAACCAAACACTACCCAGAATATCATCAAGTAGGCCCCCCTACTCTAACAAAGATACACTAGATAGTTTTCAGAAAAAAACATCAAGGATAAGGTCACAAAAAAGCACAACAAATAAGTTGCTTTTACACCAAAATATCTCAGGTGGGGCACCCTCTCTACCCAAAGTTGGAAACCATGCATTACCAAAATAAGAACTGATAAGGTAGCCTAAGAAAGCAATAAATAAGGTCCATGTTGGAGCACCAAGGCTCATAAACGAAGTGCCCTAGTTGACTTGAAATAGAAAAAGTCAGGTGTTAAAATAGCACAACTGATGAACTCTAAATAACGTGCCCTCTCTCCTCCCTGAAATAGAACATAAATTGAAGAACCAATGTACAACCTGAAATCCAAGAATGGAAAATCACAACCATCAAACATACATGCACCCCATGCAACCAAATATAGCAGTGTCTTAAAGAGCAGTTGCATCCAAAAATAGCATGAAACTAGTCTAGATATAGTACGATTTGAATTCACACAGAGATCTTACTCTCAAACATGTCATGCATGCACCTGCAAAAAATTGCCAAGCTGATAAATAAACATCTCAAAAAATAGACATGTAGGCTCGAATTCATATGCATATAAGTATGGTGCAACCAAAGTAGGCATTTCTACGATAGAAACCTTATAAAAATAAAAAAGATGCCCTCCTGTAAAATTGATCATGGATATAGTGTTATCCTAATATGCATCCTATAGAGCTCAGGAACTAAAACTTGACCTGATCTCAAACTGCAAAACCAAAGTCTGTGCTCATGGATGTGCTTGGTTCTTAACACTAAATTTGCAGGAGGCAAATCCAGTGTTATACTACTCCTGTGTTAAAATAATGTCCAATAGGATACAAAATTACAAATCTACAATATATACAGCTAATAAACTTGGGAGAGATCAACTCAAATATGGCAAAGAAAATGGCCTTGAAAGGGACAGTCAACCTTGAGCAAGATGTTTGGTATTTGGCATAACCTGATGGATGAATTACTCACTGAGATCAAGAGTAGATTCCTGAACATAAATTGGATAAGGCTCATAAGAGAGCTTTAATAAGCAATTAATGTATTGATCTTCGAATCAATCAATGTTAAACAAAGATACCATTGACGGTTGACAAGTGAAACCCTTGAAAACTAGTCAAGGTCGGGTTCTCCTTGTGAGGGGTGATACAGCCCACCAAGACTTTCATGCATATGTATGCATGGGGTACCACCCAAAAGGTTTGTGATAGTTGGAGAAGTCCAACTAGCTAAATCAATTAGGTGCAACTAGAGGTGGACCACAACTAGAAGTTTGGATGCCAACCATGTACATAAGCCCGCATTGGGATTCCAAAACCTACCAACAGATGTATTTAACTTATTCCTTGAATCAACAGTTGTGAGACAAAAACTTGAAATGTGAACTCCCTTAATAAAATATGTTAATACATTGAGATATTAATATGTCGTATGCTAATGCATTAATATGTGACTATCAAGCAGCTACGTTGTGCAGGGTGCTGGTACACAATATACCAAATAGAAACTCAAGAGCTCATAATGCTTGAAGACAAACCAGAGAGGTAATGCAAGAATGTCTTAACCACCATTACAGTGCATAGCCTGATTATGTTGTAACATATTTCATTTAGAGTCATTGACCATGATAGATTTATTTGAAAAACAGATACAAAGAACTTATTAGTGCCATAACTTTCCAAACAGCAGAAAGCAGCACTAATATATTGCAATGAAGGTGGCATATAAAAAAAGAAAACAAAGAGAGAGTTTTGATCTTTAGATATCAATAAAAAACTATAATTGTATTCACGAAATTAACGTACAGTTTCTTTCGCCGCTCCTTTTATTCCAAGAAGTTGATTGATGTTAGACGATCCTTCATTTTTTGTTGGTGCCTTGTCTGGACTTGTAGACTTAACTGATAGAACAAGATAAAAAATTAATAAACTGAGAAGTATTGAACAAATAATGACTGCACCAGTAAAGAAGCAACAAATGAATGTGAAATGTTGAAAAAGTCGGCATCGGCAAAAAGTCGGCAAGGGTCCCTAATACAATTGTTGGCAAAATGGAATATGGACCATGGTTGTCATTGATGTCAAAAGGGGTTCAGTGATGACAAAGGAATAACCAAAGACATGATGTCAGAGTGGAATCAATGAAAGTCAAAGGAAAGACAAAAGCAATGATGACATGGCACAAATAATGATATGGCAGATATGATAACATGGCATGGCATAGATGATGATGTAGCATGAAGATGAAGTCATTGTTGTAGTATGACATCACTCTGGAGAAATATGGCAAAATGGTGAAAATCAGGAAATTGACCAAGTATGGAATAATTAGTCAAAATTGGTCCCAGCAGCCTTAAGAGAGTGCCCGCCATAATTCATGGTTAGAGAAGAATGCCCGCACCATGGTACCATCCTATACCTTGTTGGTTTGTCTACGTAGTCATGATTTCAGTTTGATTACATCACTTCTGATGAGGAAGTTCTAAGTCTGCCAAAACAGGGGTTTGTGCCAGAGCAAGCAAAAATGGCTAAGTAGCCTCAGAAAGATGCCCGCCCTAAATTATGGGTTAGAGTAAATGCCCGCAGCACATGGGGGTCTTGTAGACTGATGTTTTTTCTACCTGACCATGTTTTCATATTGTCTTGGAAGAAGCTGAAGGAAAAGTTATGGACCTGCCAAAACAGTGTTTTAGGCAGATTGGACCAAATTAAGAAAATTGGTTAAGTGCTAGAATCAGGAAATTGAAAAGGCATTTTGAAATGCCCACAAGGAGGGGTTATTTCGATGATAAAATTCATCAGGTAGCATGGTCTTGTTCCTTGGTGAACTGGCTATCCAGCCATAGTCTGAGATCCTATTCTGGAGGTCACATGTATGAAAGACAAGCCTGCCAAGTTGGGAAAAAGTGTGTTTAAATAGTCTGAAAGGCCATTTAGAAATGCCCGCAAGGAAGTGATCATGAGGTGATAAAATCAATCAATAAGCATAGGCATTTTCCTTGGTGAACTGACTATCCAGCCATACCTTTAGGTTGTCTTATGATGGTCTCATATGCAAAATATCAATCTGCCAAAAATAAGAAAAATACTATTTTGCATAGTAACAAAAGAAAATTGGTTGTGTTAAAACCAGGTCAGAAGGCCATTTGCAAATGCCCACAAATGGATGTGTGTGTGTCAGTAAAATCTAAAGGTGACATGATCTTATTTATTGTTGAAGTGGCTATCTAGCCATGAGTTCAGTTCTCCATCTGGTAGTCACATGTGTGAAAAAGTGAGTTCCCAAGTTGAAGAAAAATTATGTTTTACACAGAAATCTGAATATGCCCAAACTAAGTATATGTTAACAAGTTTTTATTTAAATTGCCCAGCTAAGTCAATTTAATAAAAATACGGAATGATTAAGATATCATGAAATAAATAATTAATATACTCCTGCATATACCTCGAAGGCTCTACGCTATGGTTTGGGGAATTTTGGATTAGTTAACATCCGAGAAATAAATTGTCCAAGAAACAAACAAGGTCAGTAAGCAGGGTACCTCATGGCATGATGTGGAGAAGAAAGGAAGACTCCAAAGGTGGAGAAGAAACAAAGATTTCAAACATCAAAGAAGTTTCCCAAGATGATGAGGAATGTAACAGTGTTGTAGATGACAATGACATCCATTATGATGGAAAGCAAGATAAACATATTGAAGAAGAAGTTAGTGATGGTGTGGAACTCAATTTCACTGTTTGTTCTAAAACTCTCATGACCTAGAAGAAAAAATCTGAAATGAGCATAAGAAGGGATCACAAACTCAAGGGAAGTTAATATCAAAAAATTGGAATTAATACTTAAAGAATATCTTTGGCAAGAAGAGAAGAATGTTTTGAAGTTGTCATCAAAACAAGAAGAAGAAATAAAAGTACTTGGTAAAAGTTATCTTCTTCAAAAACAAGAAGAAGTGTAGAAGTGACAAATTGGTATCAGCTACCACAGTTGGATTCGATCTCAGTCTTGAAGATGGTAAAGCACGGTGATAGGGGGAGTCCATAAACTCATCATCCAAGGTTCTTATTTCAAAGAATCACTACAAGAAGGTAAAGAAGGATGTTAATAGGATGATCAACACCAAGTCCAAGTTAAATGGAGGAGGAGAAGCAAAAGAAGGGCACTTGTCTAACAAGGGCAGTTGTCTAACAGGGAACAACTGGAAATTCTATGTCAAATTGGTTACAGCAAAGGGCATAATAGGTTATCCTTTGTCATTGTTGTCAAAGGGGGATAAGATTTAGGTGTTGCCATCAATGCCAAAGGGGGAAATTGTTGGCAATATGGAATATGGTTGTCATTGATGTCAAAAGGAGTTCAGTGATGACAAAGGAATAACCAAAGACATGATGCCAGAGTGAACTCAATGAAAGTCAAAGGAAAGACAAAAGCAGTGATGACATGGCACGGATGATGATATGGCATAGATGATGATGTGGCATGAAGATGAAGTCATTGTTGTAGTATGACATCACTCTAGAGAAATATGGCAAAAAGGTGAAAATCAGGAAATTGACAAGTATGGAATAATTAGTCAAAATTGGTCCCAGCAGCCTTAAGAGAATGCCCGCCATAATTCATGGTTTGAGAAGAATGCCCGCACCATGGTACCATCCTATAGCTTGTTGGTTTTTCTACCTAGTCATGATTTTAGTTTGATTCCATCACTTCTGATGAGAAAGTTCTAAGTCTGTCAAAACAGGGGTTTGTGCCAAAGCAAGCAAAAATGGCTAAGTAGCCTCAGAAAGATGCCCGCCCTAAATTATGGGTTAGAGTAAATGCCTGCAACACATTGGGGTCTTGTAGACTGATGTTTTTTCTACCTGACCATGTTTTCATATTGTCTTGGAAGAAGCGGAAGGAAAAGTTATGGACCTGCCAAAACAGTGTTTTAGGCAAATTGGACCAAATTAAGAAAATTGGTTAAGTGCTAGAATCAGGAAATTGAAAAGGCATTTTGAAATGCCCGCAAGGAGGGGTTATTTAGATGATAAAATTCATCATGTAGCATGGTCTTGTTCCTTGGTGAGTTGGCTATCCAGCCATAGTCTCAGATCCTATTCTGGAAGTAACACATGCGAAAGACAAGCCTGCCATGTTGGGAAAAAGTGTGTTTATATAGTCTGAAAGGCCATTTAGAAATGCCCGCAAGGAGGTGATCATGAGGTGATAAAATCAATCAAAAAGCATAGGCATGTTCCTTGGTGAACTGACTATCCAGCCATACCTTCAGGTTGTCTTATGATGGTCTCATATGCAAAATATCAATCTGCCAAAAATAGGAAAAATAGTATTTTGCATAGTGAGAACAAAAGAAAATTGGTTGGTGTTAAAACCAGTTCAGAAGGCCATTTGCAAATGCCCACAAATGGATGCATGTGTCAGTAAAATCTAAAGGTGACATGATCTTATTAATTGTTAAAGTGGCTATCTAGCCATAAGTTCAGTTCTCCCTCTGGTAGTCAAATGTGTGAAAAAGTGAGTTCCCAAGTAGAAGAAAAATTATGTTTTACACAGAAATCTGAATATGCCAAAATTAAGTATATGTTAACAAGTTTTTATTTAAATTGCCCAGGTAAGTCAATTTAATAAAAATACGGAATGATTAAGATATCATGAAATAAATAATTAATATACTCCTGCATATACCTAGAAGGCTCTACGCTATGGCTTGGGGAATGTTGGATTAGTTAATATCCGAGAAATAAATTTTTATTATTAAACAGAAACATAATAAACAGTTTATCATTCATGTAAAACAAAGTTTATTATTTATGAAGTAAAAACAGAAGCGTAGTATTCATAAACAGAGAAATAATAACAAAAAATAAGCTACAGGAATAAATTAATAAAAATATAATAAAACCAGATATTTAAATGCAGGTTATTCAGCCAGTTAATTAAAAGATGAAATAAATACAAGACAAACAAAACAGAGCTTATTATTTAATTAATAAACAGAAATTTAAATTGAAAAGGCGCAAGTTCAGATTGAAGAGATGCAACGTTTAAATGATGAAGAATATATAAGCAGAAAAGTGAAGTGGAAGAAATGTGTCTCTGTTGTAAAGATTGAAGAAGCAAAAAGAATGAAGACAGAGTTAATCAAAAGAGGCATGTTTTATAAACAGAAGTAATTTCCAGAAAGGAAGGCATGACCATTGAAGAGATGTGTTTGCATTGATGATATTTATAAGCAGCATATCAAGTTGAAGAGGAAGTCTCAGGATATTCAGTAATAGAGATTGGAATCCAAGAGAAACTGAAGTGTTTGCTGGTTTTTGATGTATATCTAAAGCAGAAATAGAGACCAGAGGAAGAAAAAGAAGAACAGAAGAAATTATGTGTTATAAAGTGAATAATCTGGAGCAGCTTTGAAGACCAGAGAAAGAGACCAGTGTGTGCCCATTCAGAATGAAGAAGTGCAGAATGAAGGACAGAGTATGAAGGTGAAGATCCTTGTAGCAGCAAGGCAGAGACCAAGTACAGATAGCAAGAAACAGAAGTTGAAGAAGGTCTGATAAGTTTTATAATTATCATGCAAGGGTGGTAGGGTGGTGCTAGGGCAGGCTACATGCCTGCAAGGGGGTCTTAGTCTCCTTCTAGTACCGGCTGGAAAATCAGGGTATAGGTGTATCATTGTCTGTAGGTGCAGGGAGAAACCAGGGTGTGGGTGCATCCTTCAGTAGTGGCTGAGAAACTTGGGGATTGTGGTCTCCAGCAAGTGGTTGCTTGCAAATAACTAATGTAAATATAATTTTGCAGTATAGAAAGAGTTGGTGGTTTACCCAATTGGGGTTCCACGATAAAATCTGTGTTCTGTGTATCTTGTTGATTCAATGTTTTGATTAAAGTTTAAATAAGTGGTTTAAATGGTAAAAAGTCAACAAAATTGATTCACCCCACCCCCTCTTAGTATTGACCAACTACCAACAATTGGTAGCAGAGCCAGATCCTTCACTTCAGTTTAACCACTGGAAGGAAGATCCTATTAAAACCACTATGGATCAACAAGAAGAGGTTTACACAGGAAATGGTTCTCCAATATTTGGAAAAGAAGACTACATATTTTGGAGTACAAGAATGGAAAGTTATCTGAAGGCATTGGAACCTGATGTATGGAATGCAGTAATCTCTGATTACATCCCACCAAAAAGAATAAGGACTCCAGCTCAAAAGAAATCCAAGAAAAATAATGTAAATGCAATAAAGGCCATATTAGATAGATTACCTCAATCTATCAAACGGAAGATTCGACCATGTGTCTCAACCAAGGAACTCTGGGTCAAACTGGAAAAGCTTCATTCAAATGAGGAGATAGCACAAGAAAACCTTGCTATTTACAAGTATGATAATGAAGACATAACTGAAAATTAAGAAAATCTATTCATAGGGACAATAACTCAAGCTTCAGAAGATAATTCATATGTGGAAAGTGAGGTGAACTTAGAAGCAGAACTCATAAGTGCCTTTGAAGAATTGAGAAAAAGCAGGAGGAAGAACAAGTCTTTGGAAGAAAAAATTTCAAAGTATCAAGAAGAGCAAAAGTCAAATGAAGAGGAAGTCAAGACTCTCCGAGAAGAACTGTACATTTCAAGACAACAAGTGATGGCTAGCATGGAAGAGGCTGAGAGCCTAAGACAGGAAGTTGCTGACTTCAAGAAAGAAATAAAGATACTGGAAGACCACATGGAAGAGGCCGAGAGATTAAGACAGGAAGTTGCTAACTTCAAAAAGGAGATAAAGAAGCTAGAAAACTAGCAGACCATTAATGAGAGGATCAAGGAAGAAGTTACTTTCCTTAGGAAGAAGCTTGATGAGGAAACTATTAAAACAAAGTTTGAGAACAGCTCAGAGAATTTAGATGACATCTTGAGTAGCTAGAAACCATCAAATGATAAAACCTGTTTAGGGTATGACAATGAAAGGAAGTCGGAATGTTCCTCCTTCACTAACTGAGAAAGAAATAATAGAAGAGGCTGTGCTAATGCACTAAAGAGTCCAATTAACAATAGTCATAAGTATGACCCCTCATCTCATTATAATGACAGAACTGGAATGATACTTAAAAGACCAATGATAAGCAGGGTCCAGCAAATCTTTCTTGGTCATTGCTATACATGTCATAATTTTGGACATATGGCTAAAGAATGTAAGCTAAGGAAGAATTATTCAATAAAAATCTAAGAACAAAGGAAGGTATGGAAGAGGATGGAAGTTGTGAAGCAGAAAGGTCAAAGATCCCTCAAAAATGAAGGAAGTTTCTATGGCTATTGTCACTGTTGTCACAAGTTCGGTCACAAGGTTGTTGATTGCAAAATCAAGAGAAAAGATCTAAGTAAGGAATCCAAGAAACAAACAAGGTCAGTAAGCAAGGTACCTCATGGAATGATGTGGAGAAGAAAGGAAGACTCCAAAGGGGGAGAAAAAACAAAGATTTCAAACATCAAAGAAGTTTCCCAAGATGATGATGAGTGTAACAGTGTTGTAGATGAGAATGACATCCATTATGATGGAAAGCAAGATAAAGATATTGAAGAGGAAGTTAGTGATGGTGGTGGAACTCAATTTGAATGTCTGTTCTTAAACTCTCATGACCTAGAAGAAAAAATCTGAAATGAGCATAAAAAGGGATCACAAACTCAAGGGGAGTTAATATCAAAAAATTGGAATTAATACTTAAAAAATATCTTTGGTAAGAAGAGAAGAATGTTTTGAAGGTGTCATCAAAACAAGAAGAAGAAATAAGAGTACTTGGGAAAAGCTATCTTCCTCAAAATCAAGAAGAAGTGTAGAAGTGACAAATTGGTATCAACTACCACAGTTGGATTCGATCTCAGTCTTGAAGACGGTAAAGCATAGTGATAGGGCGAGTCCATAAACTCATCATCCAAGGTTCTTATTTCAAAGAATCACTACAAGAAGGTAAAGAAGGATGTTAATAGGATGATCAACACCAACTCCAAGTTAAATGGAGGAGGAGAAGCAAAAGAAGGGCAGTTATTTAACAAGGAACAATTGGAAATTCTATGTCAAATTGGTTACAGCAAAGAGCATAATAGGTTATCCTTTGTCATTGTTGTCAAAGGGGGAGAAATTTTAGGTGTTGCCATCAATGCCAAAGGGGGAGATTGTTAGCAATATGGAATATGGTTGTCATTGATGTCAAAAGGAGTTCAATGATGACAAAGGAATAACCAAAGACATGATGTCAGAGTGAAATCAATGAAAGTCAAAGGAAAGACAAAAGCAGTGATGACATGGCACGGATGATGATATGGCAAATATGATGACATGGCATGGCATAGATGATGATGTGGCATGAAGATGAAGTCATTGTTGTAGTATGACATCACTCTGGAGAAATATGGCAAAATGGTGAAAATCGAGAAATTGACAAGTATGGATATTAGTCAAAATTGGTCCCAGCAGCCTTAAGAGAATACCCGCCATAATTCATGGTTTGAGAAGAATGCTCGCACCATGGTACCATCCTATACCTTGTTGGTTTTTCTACCTAGTCATGATTTTAGTTTGATTCCATCACTTCTAATGAGAAAGTTCTAGGTCTGCCAAAACAGGGGTTTGTGCCAGAGCAAGCAAAAATGGTTAAGTAGCCTCAGAAAGATGCCCGCCCTAAATTATGGGTTAGTGTAAATGCCCGTAGCACATGGGGGTCTTGTAGACTGATCTTTTTTCTACCTGACCATGTTTTCATACTGTCTTGGAAGAAGCTGAAGGAAACTTTATGGACCTGCCAAAGAGTGTTTTAGGCAGATTGGACCAAATTAAGAAAATTGGTTAAGTGCTAGAATCAGGAAATTGAAAAGGCATTTTGAAATGCCCGCAAGGAGGGGTTATTTTGATGATAAAATTCATCAGGTAGCATGGTCTTGTTCCTTGGTGAGCTGGCTATCCAGCCATAGTCTCAGATCCTATTCTGGAGGTCACACGTGCAGAAGACAAGCCTACCATGTTGGGAAAAAGTGTGTTTACATAGTCTGAAAGGCCATTTAGAAATGCCCGCAAGGAGGTGATCATGAGGTGATAAAATCAATCTAAAAGCATAGGCATGTTCCTTGGTGAACTGACTATCCAACCATACCTTCAGGTTGTCTAATGATGGTCTCATATGCAAAATATCAATCTGCCAAAAATAGGAAAAATAGTATTTTGCATAGTGAAAACAAAAGAAAATTCGCTGTGTGTTAAAACCAGTTCAGAAGGCCATTTGCAAATGCCCGCAAATGGATGTGTGTGTGTCAGTAAAATCTAAAGGTGACATGATCTTATTTATTGTTGAAGTAGCTATCTAGCCATAAGTTCAGTTCTCCATCTGGTAGTCACATGTGTGAAAAAGTGAGTTCTTGAGTTGAAGAAAAATTATGTTTTACACAGAAATCTGAATATGCCAAAATTAAGTATATGTTAACAAGTTTTTATTTAAATTGCCCAGCTAAGTCAATTTAATAAAAATATGGAATGGTTAAGATATCATGAAATAAATAATTAATATACTCCTGCATATACCTAGAAGGCTCTACGCTATGGTTTGAGGAATGTTGGATTAGTTAATATCCGAGAAATAAATTGTTTACTAAGTTACCTGACACGTCCATACTGGCCCACGTGTCCGTACCCGCGGTGTCTAGGTGAAGACACGCTATGGTACATGTCCGACACGTGGTCAAACCGTGTCTTATCCCTAGGACACGTGGTCAAACCGTGTCCGACACCTTTCAATAACGTGTCTCGATTTTAGGACACGTGTCCTATGAAAAGTGATGCAATTAGGGGTTTTTTTCCTGTTTATAACTCCGCGTGACATCCTGAATGTTCCATTTTCCATGCTCGACGCCCAGCTGTGAGAGAGACTAATCCTGTGAGTCGTGACCGTGGTTGCAAAGCTTGAAAGCACATTGGAAAGCTCGTGGAATCGTGGACACTGGACCATGGTTGCATCAGCGATTCAGCTCGTTTTTGAAGGGGTTCACCGTTCAGGTTAGTATGGCTGCCAGTGCCATTTCAAACTTGAAATTTCTGTTTAAACTTTGCATTGTGCAATGTACCAATGTCTTAATACCTGCAGGCTGCAAATTGCAATCACCATGTGAGTCGTGACTAACGTGACGGTGAGATGAAGATACCATATGGGTATGGCATAACGTGACTGTGCATGTAGAGTCTAGAATCAAATGATAAATCATAAATGTTATTCAAGTTTTCAACTTTTCAACAGATATGTAACTTCCAGCTTTGGATTGGTGACTTGTAGGCTGTAGCCGTAGGCAATGTAATTCCCAGCAAAATAAACAATGGAATGACTGTCCCAATTTGCAATCAAACATTTAATACAAGAGTTGTCACAAAATG
>LPNX010113690.1:27677-39243 GCA_001517045.1 Pseudotsuga menziesii
CTGGAGTGGATTTCCCGCGGCATTATGCATGTTTATTTTGATGACCTAAAGACTAAAGTTAAAGAGAAATCTGCAAACTTCTATTTATTATTTATGGTTCTACTTCTAACTTCTATTGTATGATGTATGATTGTATCATGTATGTTTCATTCACAATGCACATTGGTTCTAAATTCTAATGCTACTGTTACACTCACATTAACATCTACATCAACATGCAATATCATAATATATTCTTAGAACAATTAATAAGACCTCAAATTGAAACAAAGTTTGTTGTTCTGTTAGAAATCTGCAATTAAAATATAAAAATTTGTAATTACAGTAATTTGTATAATATATATATATATATATATATTTTTTAATATTATATATAACGTGTCCTCCGTGTCCTGATTCCGGGGGTCGCCGTGTCCGTGTCGGATACTCGTTTTTCCGTGTCCTCCGTGTCCCGTGTCTTCGTGTCAGGTGACTTAGATTGTTTATTATTAAACAGAAACATAATAAACAGTTTATCATTCATGTAAAACAAAGTTTATTATTTATGAAGTAAAAACAGAAGTGTATTATTCATAAACAGAGAAATAATAACAAAAGATAAGCTACAGGAATAAATTAATAAAAAGATAATAAAGCCAGAGATTTAAATGGAGGTTGTTCAGCCAGTTAATTAAAAGATGAGATAAATAAGAGACAAACAAAACAGAGCTTATTATTTAATTAATAAACAGAAATTTAAATTGAAAAGACACAAGTTCAGATTGAAGAGATGCAACATTAAAGGATGAAGAATATATAAGTAGAAGATTGAAGTGGAAGAAACGTGTTTCTGTTGTAAAGATTGAAGAAGCAAAAAGAATAAAGACAGAGTTAATAAAAAGAGGCATGTTTTATAAACAGAAGTAATTTCCAGAATGGAAGGCACAACCATTGAAGAGATGTGTTTACATTAATGATATTTATAAGCAGCATATCAAGTTGAAGAGGGAGTCTCAGGATATTCAGTAATAGAGATTGGAAGCCAAGAGAAACTGAACTGTTTGCTGGTTTTTGATGTATATCTAAAGCAGAAATAGAGACCAGAGGAAGAAAAAGAAGAACAGAAGAAATGATGTGTTATAAAGTGAATAATCTGAAGCAGCTTTGAAGACCATAGAAAGAAATCAGTGAGTGCACATTCAGAATGAAGAAGTGCAGAATGAAGGACAGAGTATGAAGGTGAAGATCCTTGTAGCAGCAAGGCAGAGACCAAGTAAAGATAGCAAGAAACAAAAGTTGAAGAAGGTCTGAGAAGTTTAATAATAATCAAGCAAGGGTGGTAGGGTGGTGCTAGGGCAGGCTACATGCCTACAAGGGGGTCTTAGCCTCCTTCCAGTAGCGGCTGGAAAATCAGGGTATAGGTGTATCCTTGTCTGTAGGTGCAGGCAGAAACCAGGGTGTGGGTGCATCCTTCAGTAGTGGCTGAGAAATTTGGGGATTGTGGTTGCTTCCAAATAACTATTGTAAATAGAAAGAGTTAGTGGTTTACCCAATTGGGGTTCCACGATAAAATCTGTGTTTTGTGTATCTTGTTAATTCAACGTTTTGATTAAAGTTTAAATAAGTGGTTTAAATGGTAAAAAGTCAACAATACCGATTCACCCCCCCGCCCTCTCAGTATTGACCATCTACCAACAACAACTTCTCGGCAACATCATAAAAAAATTGGCAAAAATTGGCAAAAAGTCAGCAAACATTAAAAAATACAAAATACATTCATTTTTTCTAGAATTTTAAACATATAAAGCAACAATAACATCAGATAAACACACTGGAACAGAAATATGGAGAAAGCACCTGTATATATCATCATCATGCAATCATGCCAAATATAAAAGGATATATCGAAGTCAATACTGAATCCTGAAGCATCATAGTTGTCCAATCAAGGGCTCAAAAGTGGATGACCAATACAAAATGACATCACATATATAAATGTATCTGAGGAAAACTAGCAGCTAGCTAACTAATATCAATACCCTCTTCCCGAGTTTCCTTTTTACTTATTACTTGTTTCTCCTTTTCATTATATCTTTACTTCACAATTTATTCTATTTTCCATTCATACTTCATCTTTTCCCTACTCCAATGATTAGGTTTATAGAAGGTTTTCATAAATGCTCTTTATTTGTCCCTCCATCTTATGACTTAAACCTAATTTGTCCCTCCATCTTATTTGTCAACCATTAAATGTATTTCTTGTTTTGTATTGGTGATAAATCGTAGATGTATTTTTCCTTCCTCCTAAAATGAATTTCCCACATGAGCCCCACATTTAGCCCTCAACTCATCTACCACTTGAAACATTGCTCTCTTTTTCCCATGGGGGACGTCCTCCCTAGGAGAGCCAATAATCCGAAGCCCGAAACTGAGTGGAACTGGTGCAAACTAGTCCAGAGAGCCATAATACATCATTAAAATCCTTCCCAAGCCATTTCCTCAAACTCACTAGCCAAATCAATCTCCTCAGTGAATTCCACAGCCCATTTTTTATTGGTACATCACCCAGAAATAATAAAAATCATCATAACTCTCTGCCAGCTGAAAACTGGGACAAACTGACCACGCAGATCAATTCAAAAACCTGGTAGAATGGTATTGGTCACTACTCATACCCCTTGGAGTGTTGGAGCACCCTAGGAGCGCCACTCTCTGAAATAATCTCATAATAAACATGTGATATGACCAATAATAAAGTGATAATGATCACTGATCATGAAAAACTGAGGCCAAACTCTGAAAACTAAGACTACATATTGTTGTTGGGCATGTCTGGAGCTGATATAACCATGTTGCTTTTTGTAGTCGGCATTGGGAACCATGTTTGACTTGGTCAACTGGGTTGACCAGGTCAAAATACCCAAACTGAAGGTGAGATAATAATCTAAGCTGATCTTGGATGCATCCAAGGTAAGAGTTGCTCCAAGATGTATATTAAAACCCAACTTAAATCATACTAATCAAAATCACGGTGACAATAATAATAATAATCAACAAAGTATTCATGTGTCCTTGAATGACTTTTGAATCTTCCATGAAGCCCTTTGCATATGCCATATTTACAAAGTTTAACCAATTTGCTAATGCTGGGTGAAGGTGGAAAACAAAGCTTAAGGCAAAGGATGATGACTTCTAGTTGAATTTGACCATGTGATCTCTCTGAATGATAACAAATACACACAACCACAGTGACATATGCATGACAAAGATGGTGGCGTGTCACAAGTAAGTAAAGTACTTGGGCTTGTTTCCTTTAGGCTCTAACAAGTATCCAATCAATAAGATTTAGCAATTTATAAACATTTAACTTTAAGGCATTTATCAATTTAACACAAGATGCTAGCCAGCCTCTAAAGGCAGGTGCCCTAGAAAGCCTTATGGGCTCCAGAAAATGACTGAGGCCTAGCCCCGCTACCAACGAGCGTCCATAGCCCTGACGAGTTTGTCACCTTGTTTCCCTGTAGGGACAAATGAGCCTTACATCATACAATGGATGAGTGCCCATCCTTTGGCCACTGACTAGTTTTATAACACTTATTCATTTAGGCATTAGCACTTAAAAGCACTACTAATTGTAGCTTGCCTTTTGCATCATTTAGATATAGCGTTTATGCGTTTCAATGCTTTGGTGTCTACAGACACTATTATTAAGAGCACTTGTTTGAGGACTAATGAAAAACCATTTGATGACACTGGCCGCACATCCCTTCCATACTGAATCTACAAACAGAAGGCAAGGAACCAGGCCACATACTTCAAAGCCAAAGACACAAAACAACATGGGTTCCATCATGCATAGGGGTCAAAGTGGGGAAAAGGATCTTCAATCTCACAAGTCTCAGTCATAAGTTATAGAATAAAATAGTAGGGATGAGACTGGATGTATGAAGATAGGTGACAAAGTGGAACAAGCATAGCAAGATAGACTGAAAATTGTGCAAAGCATGGCATAAACAATGGCCTTTAATATTAGATTCTCCAACCATTCACAACACAAGTTAGGCATCAATAAACAAATCGTATAAGCATAGGTCACCATAATCATCATAGCATGATAAGTCAAAAGGTGTTAATATACATCAGAGAGCAAACATCCTACCAAGAAGCCATATACTTGATCTCACCATATGCATGTCTCTATCTAGAGTGTCAATCTGTCAACTGTGTACCATCTCTACTACTCTGCTCGAATGGACTATGTCATCACCAAAGTTATCTCAATGGACTAGGAAATCTCAATCATGGCAAGGGAAAGCTCTACATCTGCTACTGAACATATGCTTTGAATGGCTCATGCTGCTAAAATGATTCATGTTGTATCCCCATCAATATGTGTGGCTCGGAGAATCTATGTGTCGCATCATAGTAGCCCAGCTACAATATATGCGCTAACAGTATCATATAATATATCAGATCCTAAATGACTTGACAATTTTAGAAACCGAGTTTTCTTCTTTTGTAACTTCTTTGGATAAATCAAAAGAGCTACTACCAAACCGAGAAAAGGCCATCGTCCTACTGCAATATCTATTACTAATGGGTTGTGAAGCCATGCAAGTTAAGAATACAATGAAAAGCAAGAACTCAACACCTCAAGAAAGGGAATAAGTAGCTTCATACCTCCTAACAACAGCTTCAATTGTTGCAGCAAAGACGGCTCCTAGAGACAACGCCCAATGACAAATACTATATTCACTTCTTTTCGCTAATTAACACGTATTGAATTCTAGCCACAAATAATGTTTGACTTAGACTAATTCTCTCGATTTTGCAAATAGCAAATAGATTTTTGCACAACTTAGCTCTGATACCAATTATACCAATTATTTCTATTTTTTCATATTTTTATCTTAAGAATTTACTTGCTAGAAAACTAGTTTTCAAACAAATTCTTGCCCAGTGGTGCAATTTTTCACCAATAAGTCTCTTTTTTCATTGTTCCTTTTCATCGCCCACTTTTTTGTTTTTCAAATAACAATGTGAAATAATACATTTGAAACACTGAAAAAGAAAACTAATAGTGTATCTTGACCGAAGATTCTGCAATTGTTGTGTATGATTGGTAGCAACCCAAAAGGTGAAAACTAATAGTGTATGTCTCTGATGACGAACAGAAGAACAATGTCAATGATCCTGAGGTCGAATCGTAGCCTCAATCCCCCACTCATACTCTGGTCTAACATTGAATCTACAAAGAAAGGTTTCACAAAAAATAGTGATTGTGTTTTGCATCTTTTCATATTTTCTCAAAATCTATTGCCATGAAAAGAGAACTTTTTGTTAAGATATAAGGCTACACCTGTAATAAAGTCGGTTAAGTGACTTAGGTTGAAATTTAGGGTTTTAGACATAATAGGATTAGGGTTTTTGTCTCTCGTACTCTTTATAAGAGCAAGGACCCTCAATGTAATGTTGGACCATACCATTTCATGATAACATTGTGTGCGTGTGTTATTGAGCTCCAATGTGTTCGAGGATATCACCCTATCTAGGGTTTCTCGTTTATCGATTTTCGTAATATGGTATCAAAGCAAGTTAGATCCAAATTCATTGCTATGATTTAGAGCCATCTGTCGAGAGTCGCGTACAACTATTATACCTATGATAGCAGTCCCCTTGTTGCCGCAGTTTGAGTTTTTTGAAGCCATCGTTAAATGATAGGATCCATCAGCCACAATAATGATTAGAAGTGTTGATATCCACAACTATCATCCTTCCACAATTACTATTCACACCTACCAACCATTAAAATTCTATGACTATGGATATTGTGCTGCCCTCTATCATATCGAGCCACCATACGACCACAATCTAGCCAAGAGATGACCCTCTTCCCAATCTTGTGTCATAGAAGTTGTTGTCAAAGAAGTCAAATGTGTCGTTAAAAGAAGTCTATGCCGTGACCAATGTTGAAGGAGTCAACCCATGATTTGTTAAATTGTTGAAGTTGCAGCCAGCCGCCAACAATTGTAACAAACCGCCAACTCGAAGGAAGCCATTGCTATTGAGGAAGATTTCGTCAACATCTATCATTTAGCCAATGGATCGGAATCGATTCTCACCACCAAAACAATTAGAGCTGTCGAATTTATTGAAATCCGTCAAGGAGTTGCCATCTTCAAGGAGCAAGGAATCAAGTCCTTATTTCTAGGTATATTTTTTCATGTTGGGTTAATTGTTGTTAGTAGTCGAATCGTTGTGATCTCCAAACCACCAACAAAGCATCTATGGCAAAACATGTTTATAAATCATTCTTAGATATGAATTCAAAGTCCACAATTTGGAATCTCTATGGATTCACACAGATGAATATGAATAGAATTATGTATTTGATGAACCCTATACTCTTAGAGAAAGAGCCATTCAGTAATATGTTGAAGATTGATTGTTTTAGTCAGAGGTTTTTGACAGTGTTCCCCAAGGACGCGTCCCCCAGGGTCGGGAACGCGCCCCATCGCTTCCCCACGCTTTCGGGAGGAGGAAACTCATTGGGAAACGTTTCCCCACGTGCCCCTTTTGGGGGAAACTTGGGGAAACTCGTTTCCCAAGTTTCCCCAGGTGCGGAACGCGTTTCCCCCTTGGGGGGGCTTCTAAGCGTCCTCCCTAGGGGGGACGCCTAGAAGCCTCCTCCTGGATGGGACACCTAGAAGCCCCCCAATTTTTATATTTTTTATTTTTCAATAAAAATAATTACATAAAAATTAAAATTAAATTAAATTAAATAATAATTTGAATTGAATTAGATTAAAATGATAAAATTAAATCAAAAAGTTTAAAAAAGATAAAAGTCAGACTTTCACTTTTGTCTATTTCACTGTTCTAACTTCTCTATGTTAAGTTGTTAATGGTTCAATATCTATTTGACTATTTCAAACTTCATAGTATGTTGCATTATCTTTTATAAATGAGAAATTTGAATTTACATACACATTGCATAATGATAATGATGATATTTAGTTTTTAATATTTAATAATTTATTTTTTACATGGTAATAGTGAGTAGTAACATACTTCAGTATCATTTACAAATTGAAATTTGAAATTTGATCAATTTCATAATGATTATTTTAGTTTTTAGTTTTACATTTTACTTGGTAATAGTTATTGTTAGGATTTATCATTTTTATATTTTAAATTAATTTGTATGACTTCGATGTCCCCCTGTTTCCCTGAAATTTCCCTAAAATTTGGGGTGGCTTCCACACACACCCCTTTTGCGTTTCCTCGCTCCTGCGCTCCCCTGTCCCAGAAACTCCGTGGAACATTGGTTTTTGATGACCGGTAACATAGCCATTACTTGTGTATTTATGAAAGGAGATATAGCCATCAAAAAAGAACCACCCGACACTACCACTGGTGTTTTCCTTACTAAAGAAAACTAGATTTCTACATTTTAAGAAGTCAACGCTTTGAAGACAAGAAGGTATCAAGTAATAGCTCAGTATGGATGGTTACCCATATAGTTCGGCAATAGTGGATCTAGGGAATAATCCCTCATTGGTTGAGACATGCATGTGGATTACAGTCTACAAGTGAGGTTAGGAAACATGCATGTGGATTGTTGTTCGTAATTGAGTTCGAGAGATCTATGATTCGGGAGTTCAAGGAAATGGAATCCGAGAACTCAGGAGCTACACCTTTCTAATGGTTACGAGGTAGCTTGAAGGAGCTCAACCTGGTTTTGAAACTGTCTTCAAAGAAGACGCTTCTGAAGAATGTTTACTTTTGTTTTGTTTTCAATTTATGTGTTTTTCAGTATATGCATTTGATTTCAGCATTGTATGCCTTATGGGGGGGTGTTAAGATATGAGGCTACACATGTAATAAAGTCACTAAGTGACTTAGGTTAAAAGTTAGGGTTTTAAGCGTCTTAGGGTCTTAGACATATTAGGGTTTTAGTTTTGGTCTCTCAGACTTTTTATAAAAGCAAGGACCCTCAATGCAATGTTGGACCGTACCATTTAATAATAGCATTGTGTGTGCGTCACTGAGCTCCAATGTGTTTGGTGACGCAACCCTATCTAAGGTTTCTCACATATCACTTTTTGCAATACTTTCATGAATGAGATAGTTCTAGCCTTTCTTTAAATCTCTTTGCTTATCTCTTTTAGAAGATATTATTGTAAAGGAAATCATGATATATTGTTGGGAGGACTTTGGAACCTTAGAGGAAGGGGATTTTCCAAGAAAACCAAGATTATATAAGTGTCTTTATTTTGTCCTAGCTTCAATGGAAAACACATGATCTATGGCAACAACAACGCTTGCCGAAATGTTGGCATGACTCACCAATATCACCACCATGTTAGCCGAGAAGGTTAACAATATCACATAGAGCAAGCCATCTCCCTAGCATGCAAAATGCAAGGTGCCCATATATGATGGGTTATGCAATCCTTAAGTGTTCAATCACTAAATTTTGGATATGTACACCTGGTTACAATGTGATCCCTGACGACAAAAGGGTTCCATTCACCAAGTTAAAGCTCATGCATCTTGACCAAACGTTAGTTGTTGAACATGTTGCTAATGAGAACCCCATTTCCACTTGGACTAGGCTTGAGGAAGTTCTCAATCTCGCCCGTTACCCTTCCAATTATAAACAAGACATATGAGTCAAGTGGCTTCGTTTGCATAGAGGATTCAATATGCCAGTATCAAAATACATCCATAAATTCAACAAGTTGCGGATTCTTCTCAACATCACTAACTCAGTCGATAGACTTGTCCTCAAATTCAAAAGTGGCCTACAAGAACATCTATATCGAGAATTGAAGTACATGGATATCTCCACCATTGATGCGGCATACAATCAAGCACAGTTGGTCAAAGAAAAGTTCTTGGATCAGCGCTAAATTCACCAGCGTTCATCCTCCTCCCATGTTTTCAAATTAGTACCGTCAGAACATGCACCTCCTACTCCTAAAAAATCATCATCTTTCTCTCAATCTTCTTCTTCTTCTTCTTCTTCTTCTTCTTCTTATGATTCTGCAAAGTTTTGTTAGTATTGTAAAAAATAAAGACATGACAAGTCCAATTGAAGAAGAAAAATCTAATTGTACAGTCTCCTACTTAGGAAGATGACGATGCTCCCATTCAGGTCTCTAGTGAAGACATGGTTTATGGAAGAGTTGAGGGGACACAATAAAGTCACCTTGCTACAGCACTCCACCTCCTTGAAAGCTCGAGATAGTTTGTTTATCACACATGCACATCTATCCCATGATTTCTCCACTGCTTGTATCTTCAGGAATAGCTCCCAAAAAAACTTGATTTCCAAGTCCATTGTCGATAAATTGAATTTTCCAATGGACCCCTACCCTCATCCATATGCACTTGGATAAAAGTGTTAGAATATAATCCGTTAGGGATTATTGTAAATAAATAAAGAAAACTGAATAGTCAGGAAGCCGAAAAGGCTGGGCGGAAGGTGAAACACAACCGTCCTATGAAATGTATAAATAAATGCTTTTGGCTATGTAATGAATTGAATCAGGAGTTATACCTAACAAGTGGTATCAGAGCTTGGCTACCTGCCTGCCGTAACTCCTGCCTGCTGCATTTCAGCCCTGACATTCTGCCTGCCAGTCTGCTCTTTCAGGCTGCCTACCCATCGCCAGTCTGCCCTCTGCTCTTCCCTCCTGCCAGTGCATACATTGTATGCGTTATTCACATGAGTAATTCATTTTTGTAGAGGAAACCCTAATCCTGAGTTATTCTTGCGCTGCGATTTCAAGAGGGTGTGATCTTTGCTGTGACCTATCTTTCTTTGTTGAAGACCGATCAGCGTTCTGCTGCGTGGAGGAGTTGAACTGCTGTGGAGGATCGTGAATGCTATGCATTAAAGTATAGAAAGATAGTATAGAATGCATTGAAGTGGGTTTTGCAGAAATCGCCCTTGTGGAGGAGAACACTGCGTTGATCATTTGAGACTGTTGCGTGGAGAGATTGCAGCCTGTGCGTGAAAGCTGTGCGTTGAAGCCTGTGTTGAAGAGCGTGTTGTGTGAAGCGAGCTGCGACCTGCTACGACATGTTACACCTGTTGTGACCGTGTTGAAGAATGTTGAATCATGACTGCGTGTGACTGCGTTGTTGAGTATATATGATGCGTCTGAAACTTCTTTTGTTTGGCATCACATGAGTGCGAAATATATATTGCATTGAAGACTGAAATTTTAACAAGGTCGCCCCTCACTAGCAGATTCTCTGGCTTCAGATCTCGGTGGCAATACCCTTCGTTGTGCATACAAGTGAGCGCTTTGAAAAGCTGGAAGCATAGCACAATGCTGCGCACTTCCTCCTCTGAAAACGGCCGCCCTTTATCTCTGATAATGTCTGAAAGATCGCATTCCATCCACTCAAATATCAAATACAATATGTTGTTCTCCAGTGTCAAATTGTAGAGAGTAACTATATTTGGATGCGCCAGCTATATTGTGACTGATAATCGAAGCTTTGGTCTCCTCCGTTTCTCTGTTCAATCCCAGCGTTTTGAATGTTGTTCCCGCTGCTGCTTCTCACGTCTTCACAGAGATTTCGTGGTTTGTGGCTTTTGTTGTTGAGAGCCTGCGAGTTTTTTGAATATAACTGCTAGCTAGCTGTTGATTACATTGTTGGTACTGGTGCGTTGGAGATTGAAGGCATATTTAAAGTTGCTGCGACTTACATTTGATTGTGAAGTTGCTGTGACCTGCAAGAAAATTGTTGATAAATTGTTGAATATTGAGATTATGCAGCTGCGACTTGTCATCTCTGAGATCTGGTTGAGGAGTGAAGTTGTGCATTGAGTGGAGAAGCACAGTGATTGAAGACTGCGTTGAGCTGACTGCGTGAAGCCTCACATGGAGATAGATAATGCGTTTTTTATACAAAAACCCTAGTTTTTCTCGTGAAGTGCATAAAACCTAATTTGTGCCCTAATTCCTGTGCAGAGCTTTGTAGCTGTAAAAAAAAAAAACTACTCTTGGCAATATGGCTTGCTCTCTATTGCATGCATTAATAATCTTTGTACTTTTCCACATTCAAGGCTTTTAATCTAGCTATCGAGGTCGGATAGTTTGAGCTAGCTGCCTACGTGGAGTTTTAATAATTTGAGCTAGCTGCCTGCGTTGAAGGAGAGTGTTGTTGGTCTAATTGTTTGTGACTGATATACATGCTGACTGATATACTGTGACTGATATATATGCTGACCGATATATTGTGACTGATATATCATACATTGAAGAATCTTGTTATTTTGTTGATGTTAATTGCATTGAGACTGCTCATGCAATTGGGAATATTGTCACTGTGCAATTATTCTGCTGCTGCAACTAGAAGTACTGCATCAAGCTGCTGGAGTCGCAACCTGCCTTGAAGAATAAAGTCTGTGTGAAACAATTATATTGAAGAACCCTGTAAACTTGCATTGTATTCACCTTGGCAGAGACTGTAGACCTGCAAGGTTATTGTTTTTTTCTATTATCTCATTCTCTTTGTCATATTAAGTTCATTACACTAGCAGTTGCAGAAGATGCAATCTATAGCA
>LPNX010113690.1:53533-101750 GCA_001517045.1 Pseudotsuga menziesii
GGTCTCTCTCAGATGCATGTTTCATTATGTCATGATGTAGTTTAGTTTTGATATCTGGTTGTTCTTTTACGTGGTGTACTTCTATTAGGTAATGAATACTTTTTTCCATATCATAGGTTGGAGGAGGTTAATGAGTGGTAACACTAGATGGATAAGAGATATTGTGTCTTTAACATAGACCAATTAAAAGAGGTAAATAACTATGGATCGTATGCCCATAATGCATACTTGAAGTGTGAATCCCTAAACTTTTTTTCTTGACTGAGAATTTTCTTTATAATTGTATAAGCTTTTGTTTGATAATTCTACCAATAAAAAACTTTATGGGTTGTATGTTTTTGAGTGGACCAATTATACATTGTAATCTTAAAAAAAACTTCATCATCTTAGCAGACCTGATGAAAGAACATCCGCGCAAATTCTAAATGTCTTTTGGAGGCCAGCTTTGGGTTTGGTAGGATAAATAGTGGATATAATTATAAAATGTTATTGGTTTTGAAAAATTTAGTGTGCGCGTTGTTTGGTTGATAATGAGACTCTTTTAATACAGAAGGATCTGTAGAAGTTGTTAAGCTGGTTAATTGCAGCTATAAAACCTAAAATATATTCTAATGAAAAATATAATTTTTTCGTGTAATGTTGTTGACTTGAAATGGGGTATTTGTAAATTTTTAAACCTAACCAGGCTGATAACAGAAATGGGGTATTCGGCAATTAATATTATATAATACGCCTCTTAGTATAAAAAGACGCTGGCAGCCAGCTTCAATTCCTTTTCCAGTGTCCTTATCTATCTTCCCTAAGCAATAGGGCTCGGATGAAACCTGAACAACGTGCAGTGTACTCAACTCGTTTGCTGTAACATGACTCAACAAATACCGACAACGAATTTGATGTAATGTTTGGTACACGCATAAGAATTGAACAGAAACTGAATCACAGATAATCTACCACAGTGTCATGACTCATGACTCATACCCATCTGTGCACTGCATGTGGATGATCATGATTCATTGAATTTCTAGAAGCCTCGACGCTGTGCAAATCAAAAGATCCATGTGATGGTGATTTGTAATTTTGCCCAACGTCCAATTAATTGGTTTTGTCCATCAGCTTTCATATTGTTTGTGTCTCATACTGTGCGCTTTTACGAACTAAAAGTCCATAGAATACCAAATCCGCTTGGATCGAAGCCTCTGAACCGCGTTTTAATGGAAAAGATGGTAATTCGAAGGACTAGAACGTTTTCTTTCTTTCTATTTGCAAGCATTATGGTTTCGATCAAGCTGAGCATGACTGGCGTGGTGGCCGCTAGAATCATCCAGGACATGAAATTTAACTTTAAATTGAATAATTATGCGAGAGACGATCCTGGTTTCGCCAAGCTTCCCAGCGTTCTGCTAGACCGGCTGCATATACCACGCCGATCGTCGACCCTGCCGGTTTTCCAAGAAGCTCCGGCGTTTCGAAATGGTAAAGAATGCATCGTCTCGGCACCTTCGTCGTGGAGATCAGGCTATTCTCAACTTCAAGAAGAAGATGATGATACAGAGCTATGTGATAGCACGGCCGTGCATATAGCCATGACGCTGGACGCTGCTTATCTGAGAGGATTGGTCGCCGGAATTCTATCGATTCTCCAACATGCTGCTTGTCCGGAAAATGTAGTCTTCCATTTCATGGTGTCCGAGCGCAAACGTGATCTCAAGGCTACGCTTCAGGCGACTTTTCCATACTTGCGCTTCATATTATATCACTTTGACTTGGGAGAATCATTTACCTCGACTCCGATTTAGTTGTTGTGGATGACATTGCCAAGCTAATGCACCCTGGTCTCATGACCCGAGGTCTGAAAAAAACCAGAACAGCTGGCTCCGATGGTACCACTTGCTATAACAAATGGCAATGGGATATAATTTTTATTTTTTTAATTTTATTATTATGATGTCATGTTGCCACATGTCAACTCAAATGCAGATTTTAATTTTTTTGAATTAGAGCAACTAATACAAAGTCAAAAGAGTTTGACTTGCAATCGATTACAATATATCTGCTGAGGCAGGTATAATAAGACGGTTGAGTTAAATTTCATTGATTTTTTTTAATATTAAATATAATATTTTGAAAAATTAAAATAGATTTAATAATTTTTTAAAAACAATATTTAATATTTTTTTTGGATCCATCTAATACCACTTTGATAGAACATAAATCTTATTTTTAAAATTGAAAAATAAAAATAAAAATGTCAATAACAATTATTCCATTAAATATAATTAATATATATTTTTTTATTTGAAATATATAGTCTTATTTGACGATGATGGTTAACGTTCACTGAAACCAAACTTTTGTCTATCTAAAGAAACAAATTAATTAGTTTGTTTTAAAATTGTATTCTTATGCTAAAAGAGCTTGGTGAAAAGCATCATGAGCTCACTATAATTTTGACAAGGTAAAGGCTAGGAAGATCGGTATTGCAACAAAGATTATGAAACTGAGATCTAATGTGGGTGTACACAAGGCACTCTAAGAGGAAGTGATTTTCATCTTCAATGTTCCTATTCTCACAGAGACGGCACATCCTTTCCACCCATGGTGTTTTAGGAATTGTCCAACGACATGTTTCACTATGGAGCTCATGAGAATTCGTTCTTATCTTGGCTATGTTAATTTTTTTTCTTTGAGTTGGTTAATACAGAGAGATACTTTTGATCTTCTAGAGTATGGTTGATGACCTCCTTATAATATCTTAATTTTCTTTTAGCCTCTAAATCTTTCTCACACCACAATTTCTCTTTAAACTTAGAAGTAACAATATTTTTAATGTTATTAATATTTTGCAATGCAACATTTTCGTCGATCTCCTAGTGGTTTAACCAGGCTCTTGTGTCTTTATACCAACCTCGCTTGAGCCTTAGTTCGTTTTGACTGGAATTAAAAGCTAGCTTAGAAAGTCTATGGTCTCCCATGTTATTGATTTTGTGTTTGTACAACAGGAGCCTAGTCATAGCTAGGTTCTCGATAGGGGAAAGACCCACTTCTATAAGGAGGATAGGATATGGTGTATTGCTTTTAATTTTGATGTTATACATTATAAAGCACTTCTGGATTTGCTCAATCTTCCTCCAGGATTCTCTAGAGATGCTGCAACCCCAAACCTCACAACCATACAAGATAACATGAGTGACTAAATTTTCAAAGAGGAGCTTTTTTATCCCACATCACAAGGTTTGCTGCTTTACAATTATTTTCAAGACCAAAATAAGCTTTCCACCCTCCATTAATGCTTTTCTCAATGTTATAGTTCCAGTTGAGCTTGTGATGAATATCAATTCCTAGGTATTTGTAAGAAGACTCAAGCGAATAATTATTCACTTACACAAATAATATTACCAAAAGACTTGGAATATTAAATAAGCCATAATAATATATAAATTGATGATAGAATAGATATGATACATTTACAATGGTCGGACTTATATATGTCCATTCGTGACTTTCCAACCTACAGTCATGACTCTTTGATAATTAATAATTAATAATTAATAATTATCTATTAATATTATTTTTAATATTTATATATTTTATGTTCGTTACATTGCCTTCCCTTTAAGGAAAGCTTTGTCCTCAAAGCTTGTTTAATGAAGGACTTCTCAGTTATGAATAACGTCTTGCCATGTCTCTCTGAGCTTGTAACTTCGACACTTGATGAGACATGGTGATATAATTTTTGAATCCTTGAACTGAATTGTCGCATTTCCTCGGGAGTGATCCATCCAAGATTTACTTTCATCCGAGCTGCCTGTTGGTCTCCTTGTTGGATAAAACTTCTTGTTTTTTGTTTAGGTTGTAGATTTTGTGTTCCTTCGCATTTGACATCGTAACCTCTCTGTTTATGTACATTTTGACCCCGTCGTTGGTCAAAATGACTTTTATAGTTAGGGTGTCGATAAAGAGTTTTTATTGTTTGTTCATTTGCTGGATTGACTTATTTTTTATCTGTATTGATGACTGGATTTATATTTGATTTGTTTTCCTCAACTTGTTTTTTTGAGCCCAAAAGTTTTGATGTCCTCTTCTGAATGTGCACCAACTTGTTTCCGACTAAATCTTTAGCATTCTTAAGATTCTTGATCATTTCTTCTTTCTTTTTCGCATCGTCTTTAAGCTCTAATAGTTTCTTCTGTAGATCTCGATTTTCCTCTTCTATCTTTTGATGGTCTTGTGCCCTATCTTTCGCCTTCTTGATTTGAAAGAGCAACTTCTGATTATGATCTCTTAAACGAGATATCTCTTCTTCTTTGTCCTTGATGGCTTTGTTGAATTCTTTCTGCATCTTTTGTCTTGCTTTTTTATCTTCTTGTGAAATCATCTTCGAAATGTCTTTGAAATCTTCAGATCACACATCCTCGGAATTCGATTTCATTGAAACATCTTGCAGTTTGATTTGTTTCTTTTTTCTTCATAGTTAAGATGATTGCTCCTGATGTTTCCATCCACGATAAGCCGAGAATGATGTCAACTTCATTTAGATAAATACTCGTAACATTGAATTGGGATGTGAACTTATACTCATCAATTGTCAGTTCTAAGTCCTTAATGGCATATTGCTTCCCACCATATTTATCTTTATTTTCGATTATACTTAGTTCTGGGACGAGTAATTGATTTGCCAAGCTAACGTTAATGTGATTTTCCTCGTTGGTTGGGCAAATAGCGATGCTAATAGGCTTGCTTTGAATAATCCCTTCAAGTTTTAGAATGTCAATGGCTACCTTTGAGTCGGTCTTCTGGAATCTTCCTTTTTTGTCACCACGAGACTCCATTTTTGTGTTCGAAGGTGAATAGTCTTCGACTTTCGGCGATAATTGATCTTCCTTTGACTTCTTCGGCAATAAATGGTCTTCGAATTTTTCGATGATAGGAGGGTCTTTCACTTCGAATTCTTGAATAATAATGGTATTCTTTCTTTTTTTGTATTAAATAATAATTGTAATTATTACAATTATTAATATTAATAATATTCTTTCATAAATATAATAATAATATTAACAAGGCACTTGGATCTCCACTTTGGTTAACCTTTTGATTTAGATTAACTTATTTGTGGATTGTGTGTAGATTAGGTGGTTGAGAAGAATGATTGTTAACTTCCCCACCTAGGTTCAAATCTCACTTCTTTATGCACTTCTAGCTTTTATGTTATTTAATAAAGAGAAGTAAAGTCTAAACTCAACCTAATTAAGGTGTGACTTATTATTTAATATCCAATAAATTTTCTGTTAATAAAACCAAGGGTTTGTTTTATAAAACCACAGGGTGTTTGTTTTCTTATGGGATCTTCTCTTTTTTTTTTTTTTTTTTTTTACTTCTTCCTTTTTTTATTTTTTATTTTTTATTTTTTATCTTTTTATGTCTCACTTATTTTCCTTTTACTCTCTATTTTTATGGTCAAAGACCCAATTCAGGAAACCTGGAATAATGGCTAAAAGCCGATAAAATGGCCAAAGGCCGGGATCTAGCCAACGAGGCTCTGATACCACTTAAAGCGAATAATTATTCGCTTACACAAATAATATTACCAAAAAACTTGGAATATTAAATAAGCCATAATAATATATAAATTGATGATAGAATAGATATGATACATTTACAATGGTCAGACTTATATACATCCATTTGTGACTTTCCAACCTACAGTCATGACTCTTTGATAATTATTAATTATTAATTAATAATTATCTATTAATATTATTTTTAATATTTATATATTTTATGTTCGTTACATTCTTGAAGCAGACAAAGACTTCTAAACCCACATGATTCGCATTTTAACCCACAATGATTACTCAGTTGAATAATCAACCAATGGAAAATAATTTCATATTGAAAATATTAAATAGATATTAAAGATGAATGATGATAAAATATTACAAGGTGAGTTCCATATATATATTAATTGTAAAGGCACTTTGGATACCATCCATGAAAGGATGCGTCATTTTAGAATAGTTTACTAATAACCATTTATTAATTATCAATTATTCATATCAATATATATTAACATTAATAATATATATATATATATATATATATATTGTTTCTTGTTATTATTTAATTTTGTTACATTGCCTTCTGGTTCATGATGCTTTGCCATCAAAGCATATTTTATAAAACTAGTTTATAATTTAAATATTGTAAGTGAAATGATGGGTTATTTCATAAAACCATGGGCTATTTCACTTTGTTTTTTAACTTTTCCCATTTTATTTCATTGTTAGTAATTTATTTATTTATTTATTTTTTATTTTTCACTTTTCGCTCTCGTTCTTGCTTTATATTTGGACTGGAATTAATACTTCTTCAATGAAATTCAAAGGCCAAAGGCCAATTTTTGGTCAAATACCAATTTTACCAGAGAAACTCTGAATATGGATGGCTAAAAGCCATTGTGAGGTCAAAGACCTAAATTCAAGGAAACCTTGAACATGTTTTTTAAGTTTTCTTTTTAACTTATGTTTTTTTTTTACATTTCCCCTTTTATTTCTTTTGTTGATAATTTTTTTTTTATTATTCTTCATAATTTTTTTCTTCATTTTTCCCTCTCGTTCTTGCTTCATACCAAATTTTGGTCAAAAACCAATTTTTACCAGAGAAACTCTTAATATGGATGGCTAAAAGCCAGTGTGAGGTCAAAGACCTAAATTCAAGGAAACTTTGAACATGTTTTTTAACTTTTCTTTTTAACTATTGTTTTTTTTATTCTTTATTTTTCCCTCCTATTCTTGCTCTGATACCACTTGAAACAGACAAAGACTTCTAAACCCACATGATTCGCATTTTAACCCACGATGATTACTTAGTTGAATAATCAACCAATGGAAAATAATTCCATATTGGAAATATTAAATAGATATTAAAGATTAATGATGATAAAATATTACAAGGTGAGTGCCATATATATATTAATTGTAAAGGCACTTTGGATACCATCCATGAAAGGATGCGTCTACCATTTATTAATTATTAATATCAATATCTATTAATATTAATAATTAATATTGATATATATATATATATATATATATATATATATATATATATATAGTTTCTTGTTATTATTTAATTTTGTTACAAAGACACTTCCTCCAAGTGGCTATTGTCATACCCAAAATTAGCGTAAGTATCCTTCTTAGATTTGATAATCATAACTTTTATTTTGTCAATGTTGACAATCATACCCATGGTAGAGCGAAAATCCTTAAGAAGTCGAAGTTGCTTATTAAGATCATAAGGATCCATTGCCAGAAGAACAATATCGTCAGCATAGAGAAGAAGGATGATGACTATCTCAGCTAAGAATGTGCCAACACAACCCGCTTCCTATAAACAACCTTCTAGCTTATTGATGTAAATGCCAAATAGGGTAGGGGAGAGGGGGCAACCTTGTTTAACTTCGATATTGTACTTAATATCTCTCGACCACCCCTCGTTGCTCTTAAACTCTACAATCACATTCTCGTATAACCTTATTGAGGCAGCTCTCAACTTGAAAGGAACCTTTAGCTCTTCTAATATATTCCAAAGGTTATTTCTAGGTACTGTATCGAAAGCATTTCTAAAGTCCTCAAAGCAACAAAAGAGATTGAATTTATCATTACGACACTTCTCCACAATGATCCTAAGAGTAATAAGGTGGTCCGTTATAGATAAAGGTAAGGTTTTTTTTCTTTTCAAAAAAAATTATTTTATTAAAGCATATAAGCATGTAGTACATAGATACAAAATAGATCCAAAAAATAGCTAAAAACCATAGTTTGAAAGAAAAACATATAGTCCCAAAGGAAAGCCAAAAAAACATAAACATAGACAAAAACATAGTCCAGTGGACGAAGGTAGAGTTTGTTGTGGGCAATGGGCAGTCTTTCCTTGCACGAAACCGAACTATTAGCAGTCTATCGAATTTCTTCGAGCACCAAGCAATTACCCTATCGTTAAACCCATGGCAATACATAAATACCCATCTTCAATACACTATATCTGATTGCTTAATTCCTTTAGTGAGCATATGACTTGGTTATATAAATAATCAACCAATGTGTTATAAATACAAAATTTGAGGTTTCAAGAAATGTAAATTTTATCTTTATTTGATAGTAAAATGTTTTTCAAATTCCAATTTATTATGGAAATCTAGATTTTAAAATTTTATATGGATTATTTTACTCATTAACTATTCTTAATATTCATTATTAGTTTTAAAGAAAGACAAGTAAAGAAATTTTTGGAAAACTATTTGATTATGTGATTATCATTTTTCTATTGATATTTACACTATTTTGAAATTACTTAAGCAAGTTGGTCATTTCTCTCCCAAGTAGAAATACTTATTAGACATTTTTGTAAATTAAAAAGGGTTTGAACCTCAAGAGAACTTGATCCCTCTTTGCGTTTGGTAGAGCCATAGTTAAGATCTATATTGGTTTAACTTTAAATCACAAACATATTAATTTCATCCAAATCGTTGAAAACCTTTGCAATCTTTTCAATGACTTTATGGAATTAAACATACGGTGAAATCAAATGTAAGATTATTGTTTTTCTCAATGTTTAATAGATATTTATTTGCATCACCCATATAAATATTTATATTTTTTTAAGAGACTTATCACACTCCTCTCAAATCAAGTAATCTTTATATTATTTATAGAGTAAGGACAATATCTAGATATACGATGATTCTCGGGTTATTACCAATTGGTCCAAAAACATACATGGGATAAATATCATTATCTTGTGGGCATGGCGAAAGAAGATCAGGTTGATGATTAACCGCTTTCAAAACATTACCTTCTCTCATGTCTTCAGGGAACAGAATGTGCAGGCAGGCTTGTTGTCGAAGAAGGCTCTTTTGGCTCCTAATGGATTATTTTTCTTTGAGTTCTGGCCTAATGGTTCTCTTGCTTCGGAGGGCAGAATTCAGACCATTTTTTTCTAAGTTTTGGTGGACCAGTTCAGGTTCTTGTTATATTTTTATTTGCAGATTTTTGGGCATTTTGGTGGCTTAAACTTTGGCTACGATCAGTGGATTGACTCATACTTGACTCTTTCACTTTGGGCCACTTATTTTTGTTCTCTAGACTATGGCTTTGGGACTTTTTATGTTGTACTAAGCTTTCAACTAGTTTTTTTGCAATTTATCTTGTCTTTGTGCTACCTTTACCTATACTTCAATAAAGTATAGCATTTTTTATGGGAAAAAAAAAGAGTAAGGAAGCAAGTAACATTTTAAGGTGAGTAAAGGTATACGTTTAGATGAAAGCATCCAATGACCCATCCAAAAGGGTTATTCTAATTTTTTAAACATTCTCCTTATTATTTTAAGGTAACGCCTAAGTTATATTGGACCTAAGTGATATTTTACTTAACTTTTTTTTTACTAGAAAATCAATTCTCTAATTTATTGTTTATTTATTTAATTGGTTTTAATGGAAAATCACTTTTTCAAACTAAATTTATTATTTGAACAAAATTCTCGCTCCAAGAAGATTTTAAATTTTTTGGTTCTCTGAATTTTTTTGCAGCTCTTAGCTCTGGTTCGACCTTCGTTGGAGGATCCAATTGAGCTTTGGTTTGCAGGATTGAAGTATGATCTAGAGCATTGGCATGGATTTGTGCCATGGGTTTGTTTGTTCTAGTGTCTGCTGGAGCACTCTAAACTCCTTCCAACAGCATCCGGTCTCAGCAACCTGCGGTTTAAAGGACCGTGGAAATACCACAATCTCATATATGTTTGGTTGTTGCTTTGCAAGACTGAGGAATGATTTAGCAGGGTTGTGTGCCAATCTTTGGATATATCCTCTGGCGTTGGTTATTTTGATCTGGCCTTGTGTTATTTTGTAGGTTGTTGAGAGCTGCTGAGAGGCTTCTTGCCATAGTTTGAGATTTATTTGGTCCTTTGGTGACTGCCAAGAATCTCATATTTCTTGAGTATAAGACTAGACTTTATCTCATTGCTCCTAGAATATTTTTAACCTATGTTGCAGCTCTGCTCTGCGTTGGGAGGCTGTTGTTGTAAAGGAAACTTTCCTATGGCTAGGGTTTAAGAGGCCATCAACATACCAGGGTTGAAAGAGAGATGCATATGGATCTGCAATTAAATACAAGCAAGATCAGAGATTGGAATGGTTCATACCTTAGCCAAACGAAGGTTGATCCAAGCAGCCCTTCAATCCTCTTTTTGCTCATTTTTCTCCAAGAGACCTGCAAAACGAATTATACCTTCCTCAAACCAATATGACCACATATAAATTAATGATAATCAAAGAAACATGAAATAATAATCTGATTAACATCAAAATCTGATCATAAACAAAGATTCAATCACACATTGAACAATGATTTGGGAAGAAGAAGGACATCACATCTTTATTAATCATGAAAACAAGTACAAATATACCTTCTCTTCAAGTTGGGCACTTCGTGAAACCTTGATCTGGTTCTGCTACTTCTCTTCTCCAAGGAACTCAGCCTCCAAGCTCTGCAGCACAAGGAGATGATCACTAGGGAAAAGGTGTGGGCAAAGAGAGTCCCAATTCGTCCAGCATGAGAATGCAAAAGTTCAAGTCCCCTCTCATGGACCTCCCTACCTCTATTTATATGCTTTATGAAGAGTTAGGGTTGAAGACAAAGTAGTTACAACTGAAGGACTCAATTGCATAACTACCCAAACTACCCGAATTTCAAAATACGTATTTTTTTGACATTTTTAGGATGTGTACGCGGGTTGCGGAGACAACAGTCACGTATATAGGAGGTATACGCGGGTTGCAATGCAAAAATTCACGTATTTAAGGCATACGCGAGTATTATATATAGCAACTCGCGTACATATGCGGGTTTCCTTAAAGCAACTCGCGTACACATAAAAAAAGCTCATTTTTAGGGTATTTCTGGGCATTTTTAGACTTTGGTGTCTTCTGGAAAGTTTTAGCTGACTGAAATATATTTCCAACGGTGTAGAGATGATGTCAAATGGAGTTACAAACTCAAGATATGGGTCCTCCAATGTAAGTGTTTTTTCAGTGACTTTCATGAAGTGTCGACATGCGACGGAATCATGGGAAAGTAGTCACAGGTAGAGATGTGTCATTTTGAGCTATAACAGATGCCCCCTAATGTATGAGGTTAGAGGGGAAGACGATAGCCGAAATACATTATAAAGGAAACAACTGAGTATGGAGAGAGTATAGAATCCAAGATCAAAAGGCTCGAACAAAGGTACCTAAAAGAGAGATAAATGTCAGACAAAACTGATCTTTGGGACATACAAGTCCATATACAAAACATCACCATAAAGATACAGGTGGATCCAACATATGTATAACTGATGAAACTATCATGGTCACTCAATATGCAAAAAGGCGCCATATCAAATCTAAAGGAGTCATGGCCATAAATGAACAAGGTGGATCCATGCTCAACAATCGATCATAGCCACAAGAATACAAGGTGGATCTATGTCTCAACAAAAAGTCATATAAAATGTAACAAGGTCTTGTGCAACTATAGCAAAAATGACAATGATATTGTCGGCCCAAGGTCTTCAATCCAAACTGCCCAAAAAAGGTACAAATCCTAACCATGCGAATAAAGGAGTTGAAGTCAAACATGGAGGAAACCGTTTGATTACCAGTCAATGATGAGAACCGTTAACAAACGCGAGGGAAACCACCATTAATGAAAATGGTCTCCAAGGTACCTAGTAAATTCTAACAAGTGTGGATACAAGGACTTGAAGTCAAACACTTTAAGAATCCATCGAGTAGGAGACATTAAGGTATTCCCACTACCCAATAGCGAGGGAAATTTCCACTGCTGACTGCAATCCCCAAGGTACTGTCATAAAACTCTAAATCTCATCCCCAGAGAAAGATGTGTTGCAGTCGATAGAAAGAGATCCGTTGGAAGGAAGGCATTAAGGCATCATTCATCATCCAACACGAGGTAATTCAAAGACTAATTGGATCTGGAATTGGTACTAAATTTCACGACAAGAAACACCAAAGACATGATGTAATGAACTGATACCATGGAATGGCCGACACAAAAGGTCAAGGCAACTGCAGAATGGTCGACAAAGGTTTAATCCTTAAACAATGAGCACGACACAAAAGTCACTTAGGTAGCTTTTGACACAAAAGGAACCAACGACACAAATCTACAATGTAGGAGACATTGATAGATTCCCCATATAATTGGAAAAGAAACCAACCGGAGGAGTAAGAAAATTTGAATCGGGATAAGGCCAAAATACTAGGACCTAACTGTTGACAGACTCAAAACTGGTGCTTTGTTCAAAGAAACAAGACTTGCTACCATGATGTAAAAAACATGTGAATGAACTTCCCTTCCCCTCTTTCTTGTAAAGGTTTAACGAGTCCAAGAAAGCAAACTCGGGACCATCTTCATTTTTGGAAAGCTCGAAGAAGAGACAGAAGAATGCTTGATAAAGCACCGATTCATGGATTTTACGAGCCCGAACTAGTACATGCTCGACGGTGTTTTCATAGTTTAGAGAGTCTAAAAACTCCAAAGAAGACTCTAGGGGGGTGCTTTTTTGTCCAATTTAGTCTCTTGAGGATGGAAAAGTATAAAACAAACCACAGAAGAACTCTCTTAGCTTCTGAAGAAGTAAGGTGCATCTTTTTCGTATTTAGTCAGGAAGGTCTGAAAAAGGTTAAATTACCACCTACCCAACGCTCCTTCAAAAGCAGCATATAGCATGAGTTTTACGAGTGTGAAGGAAGGCAAGATCACTCGGAAAGATCCATTTGATTACGAGAAATGGGGATTACAACAATAAACTCGACACTTTGTTCTTTAAGGTTTAATAAGCATGACAAAGACATAAAGTACACTCGAAATCTTTTTCATGTTTTGCTCCAAAGCATGAAACAGAGAAAATTAAGCTCATACAAGGGGTTCCTTTTCCGTAAGTTTAGTCCCTCAAGTCCGGAAAAGCGATAAACCTATGCCTGAGAATACTCTTCTCAATTCCGTAGAAAAGAGAGTGTTCCTTTCTCGTATTATTCCACATGGTCCGAGAAAGTGATAACCTACCACCAATGTGGATGCCCATTCACATATTCTTAACGAGCTTGAACGGACAAGTTTACTCGGTAGTCCAGTCTATTTTGAGGAATCAGACCTGGGCCTAAAGAAACTCAATATCTTTCCCATGAAATTTTAACGAGTCCGGAAAAGTCAACTCACAACCTCCTTACTATTTTTAACGAGGTCGAAGGAGAGCAGAAAGAATGCTCTAAATGCGAGGAAACGAGTGTCATAGGTAGGTGAAACTAGTTCCAAGCGCAAGGAAAAAACCAATGCATAATGCAAGGAACATGAGCAAGATAAAGATACTTGGGGAAGGTTTCCTCAAGGTAAAGGGTGTCAAGTTTCAAAGGCAAAATGATACAAGGCTTACCGACAATGAGAACAAAGATGAGGGCTTATACAATGAGCTAAAAACGTGGAAGCCGGCATCAGGCTCATAAGCGTGAGCAGGGCACATGCAAATGCAGTTACAGGTTGAACAACAAGACAAGGCCAGTAAACAGTTGTGAATCCAACTAAGAATCCTATCTCTAAGAAACAATAGCATCAGGATCATATTCAGAAGAAAAGATCCAATGCAGGTCACTTTGGCAGAAACACATGTGGCTTTGTTATCTTCTACAAAAGGTGTAGTCAAGGCAGAATCAACGAAAGAGGACTCTATAGTGCCAAGATCCGAGGGTTTATAATCAATAAGATCAACCTCAGAAGGAGAGCAAAAATCAACAAGGGAGATAGAGTCTGCAGGAACAAACTCAATATCACAGTAGTTGAAAAATTCATAAGAAAAATCAAACTCATTAGGACCACTGACTTGTTATTCAAAGGAAGAGTCAAAAGACTCAACAAGATCAACATAAGAAGACCAATCCATGGGAAGATCAAGCTTGCTAAGCAAATCAGGGTTAGACTTAGTCACAACTGAACCAACATCTAATAGAAGGTTAGACTATATGAAAGACTCTAGGAAGATTTCGTCCGAACGAAGGAGATCATCCGAGATAGGACACATGTCTAAACTTTCAAATGGATCAATAGAGTGGAGAGCAGGATCCATGGTCTGTATAGGATGACTCACCCGATCAACTGTTGGGACCAAGTCCCTAGAAGGTAAGCATGAAAACAGAGGCTGCTTCTCAGTAGAAGTTGAACGCAAAGGACATGAGGCCACATAGCTCACCCATGGTAGGGTAGTGTCTATAGAAACACTGGGAATCAATAAACGAAAGACCTGGTCTCTAGCTGGGTCAGGAGAAGGATCAAGAAAATCCAAGTGATCGATAGTGACAATTTCTTCGCCATGATTAAAGTACATCACACGAAAGAATGTTGACACCACAGCTTGCATGGCATATACATAATCACATCCAAGGAGCATATTGAAGTCCAAGGGGTCTTCTATCACCATGAAGTCAACTAAGACGGTCTTCCCACCCAAAGTAACAGGTTTTTGAGCAAGAATTCCCAAGGCTATACAAGTTCTTCTATCAAACGCCAGTAATTGACTAGCAGTCAACACAAGGCTGGGAGATCCCATGCCTCGCCAAGCACAAGCAGACAAGATACTAACTGAAGCTCCTTCATCAACAATACAATGAGCAATCGTGTATGGTTCAACTTTGACCTTTATCTAGAAATGTGCATTAGAAGGAAGGCACGGCTTAACTAGGCTATCCCAATCAAAGGAAGCAATCCGAGAGCTTGGTGGGGGGTGATCCGAAGCAAGTTCAGTGCCCCCTTGTTCAATAAATTCTGAACTGGCAGTGAAGAAAACATGACTAGCAGACACTTGACTCTCCAAAGGAAGAGTGGGAATGATTGACAATGGAATCGATTCAACTGCTTCATGAATGTCACTCTCCGAAGGGAGAGTGGGATTGATCAAAGATGACATTGGTTCAATCACATCAGGATCAATCTCCGAAAGAAGAGTGGGATCAACCAAAGTTGAGATTGGTTCGACCAATTGACCAACCAAAGGTTGAGTAGGTTGTTGAGAAATTATAGGTTGTTCAAGAGAAGGAAATTCTTGAGTCGCGGACCACACTCTTCACACCTCTATGATAGCAGGGCACTGGTGAGTAACATGATCTCCCTCACATAGCTTACAAGGGAACTTAAGTTTGCACTTCGAACGACCAGTTTTCTCAACGGTTTCAACATGACTAGCAGTGGCTAACTGTTTGCTCTCAACATGACCTATAGAGGTTGAGATTTTTCCCCCAACATGACCACTAGAGGCTGGGTGACTGGGTCCAACCTGACTAAGAGAGGCTGGTTGTTGAAAAACTTTAGAATGTTCAAAAACAGGATGACCATGAAACCAAACTCTTCGCACCTCCACAATTGAAGGGCATTTATAAGTAAGGTGGTCTCCTTCACAAAGCTTACAAGGAAACTTGGGCTTGTGTTTTGAACGGGTAGTCTTTTCAACACTGTCAACATGACTTGCAGTGGCTGACGGATTGTCTTCAACATGAACCACAGAGGCTGAGAGACTGCCCCCAGCATGACTTGCAGAGGCTAAGAGACTGGGTCCAACATGACTTGCAGAGGTTGGACAAGCACCACCAGCATGAACAACAGAGGATGAATGGTTAGGATCAACATTCTTTGCAACAATTGAGTGTGTGCCCCCAGCATGAACTACAGAGGCTGGGTGAATGGATCCAACATGACTTGCGGAGGTTGGATGGGGAGGTTCAACTTGACATACAGAGGTTGAACGGGTGCCCTCAGCATGAACCACTGAGGCTGAGTGATTGGATTCAAAATGACCTGGAAAGGTTGGAAGGATCCCACCAGCATGATCAACAGAGTCTAGATGGTGAATATCAACTTGACTTGCAGAGGTTGAGTGCTTAGATCCAACATGACCTGCAGAGGTTGGATAGGTGCCCCCAACATGAACTGGAGAGCCTAGGTGGCGAGGTTCAACTTGACTTGCAGAGGTTGAACGAGTGCCCCCTTGCTTATGTGCCTTCTTCCTATTACTCCTTCTTTTACTCCTTTTAGACTGTCGGTTACTAGTATCATTACTTTCACTGCATGAGGTAAAAGGAGTAGGAGAATAAACTACAGGTGAAGGGGAAGCAGTGTTTTGATGCCCTTGATATAAGGAGCTTACTTGAGAAGCACTAGGAGCATTCAGGACAGTTGGAGTGGAAAACAACCACACTGGTAGCCCTAGGGTGAATCCAGGTAGATTCAAGGTGGCCATCAAAGGAACACCAACATTCCCTGTGAGAGGAATAGTACAAGGAGTTCCCAGCATGGGGATCTCTTGGTTGGTGTTCAAAGGGGTGTTAGCCATAGTTTCAAACTAGGAGACAAAGTCTGAGGTTGATATGCAACCAAAATTACAAAGCACACACCTAAATGCACACTAAGTACAGACAAACCACACAGCACTCACTAAAAATTCATAAAGCCAAACAGACAAACATGTATAAGATATGCTTTCCACAAGAAAGCTGATAGATAGTTACTTGGCGTCCTTGTAGATGTTCTTAGGCACAAGCGGAGGAATCACCCACTGCCCTCCTAACCTTCTACCAGGCTACCTTCCAAGCCCGTCCAAGGTCAACCAGAAATAGCCTTTCGGTGTACCTATGTATGAACCCTAGATGTCAAAGAGACTAAAGGCTACCTTAACTATATTGACAGTCTGGGGGGATAGTCGCAAGCCTGGTTCGTACGCATGGGCAGGATAGCAAAGCCCGAAACCTTGTCTAAGAAAGAATCCCCAGATGCGCAAAAACCTTGGTCTACGCTTTGACAAGGAATCAGAGGGTTATCTCCTCAGTCCAAGTCTCCATGCGGCCTCGTGCTTAACTCCCATTTGAGAGGAGCTTCCCATATACAATCAACATAGAAAAGGGTTTACCTAGTGATTGGTCAACTACGTCTGAAGTTTTAACACTTGTGGGGAGTTTAAACTCCCTATCCCACAAGTCTAGCCTGAGCTAGTTGGTGTATGACCCTATAAAAGAAAACTTACTAATAATTTTTAAATTATATCCTTCATTGTAAAATGATTTTTTTTTAGTCAGAGGGTAAATGGCGTGAAACTTATGTGGTGTTTTGACTCAAAGTTGAAACAAAATGACTAAGCAAAGAGAAATGAAATGCAAAAAGGAAAAACTATTCTCTTTTTCTTTTTCAAATAGAAACTTAAAAGCCACAAAAGAACAAATTTTTTTTTTTTTCAAAAGCAATGATATGCCATGCAATCTAGACTAAAAAACTAATCTACCTACATAAAAAGCAAACTTGTGTTTTTTTCTTTCTTTTATAAATGCAAAAGAGAAAACAACCTATCAACTAATGCAAGCAAGTACTGTAAGCAAAGAAAATAGACAACTACTCTACACCCCACAAACAAACCCTAGGTTTCCCTAAAGTTGGATATCAACCTTTCTTGAAAGGAAGGATCACAAAGGTAAACAAGCCAACAACTTTGGAATGAAGAGACGGAGCAATAAGACTAACATAAACAAAGGTCAAGAGGTCCCAAGTATCAATCTAAACCTATAAACAGAGGTTGCTCAATACCTTGTCCAACAAGGTCAAGCCAAAGAAGGAGGTGGGGGAGGAAAGGAACAAAAACAAGTTCAAAGACTTGAACGAGACTTACAAGATAGACAAAGAGCACATAACAAAGATAACAACCTCTCAGGATTCATGCACATGCAGAGGACCCTTAAAGACTCTACAAATAGCCCTCAAATCACCCAAAAACCCTAAAAAATGACGAAAGAACACAAATTCAGGTGCATACGCGGGTTTCCTTAAGGCAGGTCGCGTATGACACGTGGGTTACAGGTAGTGCAAGTCGTGTATACAACACATACATGTGACTATTTAGCCTGAAAGTTGTGTATGGATGACAAAAAGCACAAAAGGGTCAAAAACTGACCTAGGAAGGCAGGAAAGGTGTTCCAACAAACTCAAAAGGTGTTACTAACTTGTAAGAATGACCTGAAACCTTACAAAAGACTGAAAGAAATACTGAGAAACCCCAAACAGACAAGGCTATCCCCAGCAGAGTCGCCAGTTCTGTTGTAAAGGAAATTTTCCTATGGCTAGGGTTTAAGAGGCCATCAACGTATTGGGGTTGAAAGAGAGATACATATGGTTTTGCAAATAAATACAAGCAAGATCAGAGATTGGAATGGTTCATACCTTATCCAAATGAAGGTTGATCTAAGCAGCCCTTCAATCCTCTTCTTGCTCCTCTTTCTCCAAGAGACCTGCAAAACGAATTATACCTTCCTAATCAATATGACCACATATAAATTAATGATAATCAAAGAAACATGAAATACTAATCTGATTAACATCAAAATCTGATCATAAACAAAGATTCAATCACACATTCAACAATGATTTGGGAAGAAGAAGGACATCACATCTTTATTAATCATGAAAACAAGTACAAATATACCTTCTCTTCAAGTTGGGCACTTCATGAAACCTTGATCTGGTTCTGCTGCTTCTCTTCTCCAAGGAACTCAGCCTCCAAGCTCCGCAACACAAGGAGATGATCACTAGGGAAAAGGTGTGGGCAAAGAGAGTCCCAATTCCTCCAGCATGACAATGCAAAAGTTCAAGTCCCCTCTCATGGACCTCCCTACCTCTATTTATATGCTTTATGAAGAGTTAGGGTCGAAGACAAAGTAGTTACAATTGAAGGAGTTAGTTGCAAAACTACCCAAACTACCCGAATTTCAAAATACGTATTTTTTTGAAATTTTTCAGGAGGCGTACGTGGGTTGCGGAGACAACAGTCGTGTATACAGGAGGTATATGCAGGTTGAAATGCAAAAAGTCATGTATTTAAGGCGTACATGAGTATTATATATAACAACTCTCGTACATACGCGGGTTTCCTTAAAGCAACTCACGTACGCATAAAAAAAGCTCAGTTTTAGGGTATTTCTTGGCGTTGTCAGACTTTCGTGTCTTCTGGAAAGTTTTAGGTGACTGAAATATCTTTCTAATGGTCTAGAGATGAGGTCAAACGGAGTTACATAAATCAATATACGGGTCCTCCAATTTAAGTGCTTTTTCAGTGAAGTTGATGAATTGTCGTCATGGAAGTGTCGTCATGTGACAGAATCATGGGAAAGTGGTCACAGGCAGAGATGTGTCATTTTGAGCTATAAAAACTGTCCTTGCTCTCTGTCATCTCCCTGTCATTGTTTGTGAATAGTGTTGGCTATGCTATGATCTTGCAGACTTTTATTCTTTTTTAGGTGTGAGATCCTAGGTTGCATTCTTTGACTTCAGCCTTGAACGGCTGGTGCGTTTCAGGTTTTCTTGTAGGCTTGATCCAAATCTGGTTTGACATTTGGAGGAGCCCTAGTCCAGCAGGTGTGTTGCTAAAGGATAGATTTTCAACTCTTTGTCTGATTCTCAACTCTTGTGCGTTCCCTGGCACGATGAGCCTTCTCTCTAATGGATGTCGTAGGGGACCCTCCTCCTCTTCCTCTTCCACCTGAGTTGGATGCATTCAAACAATTGGTTGCTACCTGTGGCAAGAGGAAAGGGGGTCCATACACACATAGATTTGTGAAGAAGGTTGATATTCCCTCTGTTGAATTACTTGTTGAACGGATCTGTCGAATGACACTAAATCTTGTTGAGCACGGGCTTAATGGGAAATTTACAGGTCTCTGGCCTTCTCCTAAGGCTTTTGATGGATGGGTTCAGAGAAATTGGAGGCCCTTAGTAACTAAAGGCATTCGAAATCACTTTGTAGGTAGAGGATACTACGTCTTTGTTTTTATTTAGCTGAAGATCATGATCTCATTTTTTGAAATGGACCATACTTCATGGGCCCTCATGGACTCTATCTACACAAGCAGACTCCGTATTTTGACCCTACCCAAGATGGTCCCTCCACAGTTCCTATCTGGGTAAGGCTCCGTCACTTACCTGTGCATTGATGGAACTCAGCATCTCTGGAAGCCATTGGGAACACGCTTGGAAAATACATAGATATGACAGAAAGGAAAGATCAATATTCATGTGTAAGAATATGCGTTGAAGTCAATTTGGAGATAGGACTGCCAGAGGCGATCAAGTTAACAATAGCTGAATGGCCTCACATTCAAGAGTTGGACTACGAGAAAATTCCATTTAAGTCTCGGTTCTTCCATGGTTATGGCCATTTTTCGTGAAATTGTAAGAAAAAATCAGAAGAGGATCTTGAAAAAGAGAATGATGACCAGTAGACTCAAGTTCATAAATCAAGTATTTTCAATCAGGACACTAGAAAGAAAGGTAAATAAGGAAAGACTATGAAAGGAGTCATTATTGTTGGGAAGAACCTTCCAAAACCTCAGGCTATAGAAAATCCCAATGCATCTTCCAATCATTTTGTTGTTTTAAGTTCCCCTGAAGTTCCTATTCTTGAAGAGGCTGAACGACAACAATTTGGAGTGCAGGACGATGAACCTGAAGTAAATACAGGACCAATGGACCAAGCTGGAGCAACTAATTTGTAACTACCTAGTGTAGGTGAATCTTTGCAGCAAAATCATCCTTCTCCAAATGGATCCAAAACTTCTCCTTCTTATGCATAAATAACTAAGAAGAAACCGGTTGATAGCTCAGGCTCTTTTGATGAAGATTCCATTGAACAATTTTCCAAAAAGGTAGGCAGGAAGTCTAGAAAGGAGGCTCTAGAATAAGAGGCTGAGAGATTAAAGATGCAAGGCATCCAGTCCACCATTGAAATGTCGCTTGGTAGGAGCAAGAGGACTAGTCCCCTAAAGGGAGTAATTACTCCCTCTCTCTCGGGTAAATAATGTAGATCATTTCTTGGAATTGCAGGGGGTTGGGGAATCCAATCAAAGCAGAAGCAGTCAAAGATTTAATGTGAAGGGTTTCTTTTGACATTCTCTTGCTTAAAGACACTAAGATAGAGGAGGAAGATCTTCTACTCTTAAGTAAAACAAAATGGAAAATGAATGCTGGCAAAGCTGTCAGTGCGAGAGGTACCTCTGGGGGCCTTGCAACTCTTTGGTGTGATGAAAATTTTCAGCTAAAAAGATGGTTTGTGACCCAGCATTGGATTTTTATAGATCTCTATCATATCTCAAGTAAGATCTCCTTAGCCCTCTTCAATCTTTATTTTCCAGTTAATTTTAATGAAAAATAATAATGCTGGAAATCACTATCACACTTCTTAGAAACCAATTCTCCTATAAATACTATAGTAGCAGGAGATCTCAACATATCTTTAGCCCTGAATGAGAAAAAAGGTGGAGCTCGCGGCAAGAATCATTTTCAAGACACGGTTGAGGCGTTGATCCAAGCCTGCGATCTGAATGATTTTAAACCCAAGAAAGGACGATTCACTTGGTCCAATAACAGAGTTGGGGCTACCAACATCACTGCTCATCTTGACAGGTTTTTGGTTTATAGTTCATTGATGGATGGGAAATTCATTATCTCAACTAAAATTTTTCCCAAACTCACTTCAGATCATCACCCTATTTCTCTGATGTTTGAAAAAGAGGAAGACCTTGGCCCAATTCTGTTCTGCTTCAGTCCCCTCTAGATTGAGAGAGACGGTTTTTGGGATATTGTGTCACAAACGTGGTCTCAGTACGTAGAAGGATCCCCCAGTTTTGTTTGGGAGCAGAAACTTAAGAAAACTAAATATGCTTTGAAAAATTGGGTTAAAAAAACTCTTAATACTCTGACTATCAGTAGGCAAGAGAAAGTGCTAGAGTTATCAGAGATCCAATTAGGAATGGAAGAAAGTGAAATCACCAAATCTCAGCTAGCTCTGGAACAATTTTCTCAAATTAAAACCTCTCAATCTTTTAGACAGGAAGAGGAATATATTTGGTTGAAGTCTAGAAGTCTCTGGTTGTAGGTGGGAGATAAAAATACAGCCTTCCATCGTCAATGCAGAGCTAGACTGTCACAAAATCATATTTTGGAAATCTCCATTGGTGAGGGGGGAATTATTAAAGGCCAAGATCTTCTAAAATAGGCTGCAAGTAGGCACTTTCAACTCTTGTTTCAGGAGGATGGACTCTCTGATGGTGAAGTGTCTACATAATTTTTGGATAATGTTCCTTCTCTTGTCAGCACAGAGGATAATGATGATCTAATGAAACCCTTCTCTGAAAAGGAAATTTTGGATATTATCTGGGAAATGGAGCCGGATAAAGCTCCTGGGATGAACATGTTTTCTTTCCATTTTTTATAGAGTCAGCTGGAACATTATCAAATCAAATCTTATCCGCATGGTGACAACCTTCCAAAAAAAAGATAAAGTGGGAGGGTGTACTAATTCTACATTTCTTGCTTTGATCCCAAAGGAAGTTAATCATTCTTCATTTGACAAGTTCCGTCCTATTTCGTTGTGTAATGCCTCTTACAAGATTCTAGCCAAACTTCTAGCCAATAGATTCAAGCTCTTTTCAGGAAAGTTGATCTCTCCTCTTCAAGGGGGTTTTGTAAAAGGTAGGCACTTAGTTGATAATGTAATCCAAGTCCAAGAAGCCATCCATTGAAGTTTCCAAAGGAAGGAGAAAGGATTGTTAATCAAGTTGGATACGAAAAATGCCTTTGATCAAGTAAAGCTCCCCTTTCTCTATCAAGTCCTTCTCTCTTTTGGATTTAGCTCTGAGTTTGTGAATTTGATCAAAGCTTGTATAGATAGGCCCTAGATTGCACCTCTAGTCAATGGTAGACCTACAGAATTTTTCCAAGCTACAAGAGGTCTTCACCAAGGATGTCCGATGTCACCTTTTCTATACATCTTGATGGCAGAAACTCTTAGCAGAAAACTTTCAGCCAAAAAGGAAGTTGGTTACATTCCTAGCATTAAGATTGCTAAGGGTTTGGACCCAATAAACCATGCCCTCTTTGCGGACGATTCTCTCCTTATAGGAGAGGCCTCATTGAATATTGCCCAGGCCTTTAATGAAATTCTTCAAAAGTTTTGCCTAATTTCAGGAGTCTTGATCAATAATAATAAAAAGTGTTGCTTATGGTTGGAATGTAGATCATTCGACAATTTTTCGAATAGCAAACTCCTTGGGTTTCCCTGGTTTTGATAAGTGGGAGAAGATAAAATATTTGGGCTACCTTTAACTCTTGGATCAAGCCCTCCTTGTCTTTGGCTCGAAGTAATAGCTAAGATAAAAGCCAAAATCGCTTCTTGGGGTGGTTAGTGGTTAACCAAGGCTGGAAAATTGATTTTGATAACGGAAATTCTTTCAACACTTTCCATCTTTCAATCCTCTTTGTTGCTTGCTCCTAAGTCTATCTCGTCTCATATTTCCAAACTTTTGTGAGATTTTCTCTAGAATGGTGGTAAAGGAAATAAACATAAGATGCATCTGGTAAGTTGACATATTCTTAAAAGACCTATTTCAGAAGGTGGATTACTAATCCGTGACTTTGGATTGGCTAATCTGGCATTAGGAGGAAAACTCATTTGGCAGCTATATGTGGATAAAAATCACCCTGTTAGTAAGATATTTAGGATGAAATATCTAAAGGGTGGTTCTTTGAGAAATTTAACAACTTCTAATACTCCCATAGACACAACTATTTAGAATTCATACAGAAGAGAAACCAATAAATTTAATCAACAACTCTATAGAATCCCTAGCAATGGGAAGATGATCCTTATCTGGGAGGATAAAATCTCAGGAAATCCTTCTCTTTCCTCTCTCATCTTGTTAGAAGAGATTAAGGTCTGGTTAACTAACAAAGGCCTGCTTCAATGGTTGATATCTGTTCATGGGACAGTGCTGGAAACTGGGTAGATTGGTCTTTTCCTGAGCTTCCAGATCATCTCATCTCCCAAAAAAATTTCTTGCTCTCCTCTCTTTCAGGTCTAGCTCCAGTTCATTGCTCCTATAAAGACAAATGGGTTTGGGGCAAATCTGTAACTTACTCAACTACAAAAGGTTTCACTGAATTACAAGCTACACATTCCTCTAGTTTTCCCCCTGCGATTTGGACATCAGTTTGGTATTCTCACTGTCTTCCCAAGGTGAATTTTTTCTCATGGCTACTCATGCATAATAAAGTGTTGATTGGCGCAAACTTGTTAAAAGATGGCTTTCATGGACCTTTTAGGTGTTTCTTTTGTAATTCAGCCTTTGAAACAACATACCATATCTTCATTCACTATGCCTTTTCTAAATTGGTGTGGGAGTTGGTCCTTAACGGATCAAATATTTCTGTCCCAGTTCAATCTCTAGTCATTTCTCTCTACCTTTCCTGGAATGAACGGAGTCCTCAAATAATTAACAAAACTGCTGACTGGTTCAAGCTCTGGCATTTGATTTCTAAATATACTTGGTGGAAATTGTGGCTTGCCAGAAACAATCGGATCTTCAATAACCGGACTTCAACCCCCCATATCGTGGCTCATAAAACTAAGTTGCTAATTGTTGAATTTGCAGGAAATTTGACGCCCCCTTCATCCCTGCCCTCTACAATTTCAACATGGCTGGGATCCAGTCCTTTAGGATTGAGAAAGACGATCCGCGTCAAACCTGTCAACTCCCCTCCTTGGCGTTTTCGTGGCAACGTTGATGCATTTAAGTCATTGTGGATGAGTTCCTCTTTAGTGACAATTTTTTTTGATGGTGCATCCAAGGGGAATCCTGGGACCTCAGGAGCTGGGGGTTTGGTTTTCTCTCTAGATAGATTGATCGAATCCAGTTTTAGTTGGGGACTTGGAATCATGTTGAATAACTAGGATGAAAGTTATAGCCTCCTCAAGGCATGCCATATTGCTAAGGAGAAAGGATACATGTCAATTCAAAATTTTGGTGATTTAGAGCTGTTGATCAAAGTATTAAATTCAGCTGATCATTTCAATAATTCTGCCTTGAATAAATATTTGCAGAGAATTCGGAATATTTTGAAACAATTTGTCAAGGTCGCATTTTTTCACATCCTACAGGAACTAAATAGAACTGCAGATGCCTTGGCAAATAAAGCATGCTCGTTGTTTCAAGGTAACCTTAGCATCAACGAAGAATCCAACTATTTTCATCCAACTCCTTAATTGTGATCCAATAAATTGTAATATGTCTAATTGGGAGATACACTCTCAATATGTAAGAATTTATACAATCTCTGACCTTCTCGAAGTATTTCTATTGATCTTTGTGTAATTGGTTGATTGGCATTTGCCAAAACAAACGCGTAATCCTTCATAAAAAATAAAAATTATCCGTTTGAGTTTAAAAAAAAACTAAATTTATTATTTAGATTTTGTTTAGGTTTAATTAATATATTTATAATATCAATAGTGTATGTCACATATTTTCAATCTCTTTCCTTATGAATAGTAAGTTTTTTTTTTCAACGTGAAAAACATATTTTTAATCTCTTGTGTATATGTCTAGATTCACATGAAATTGTTGAACATATCTCAACTCTGGCAAACAATCTCAAGCGACTCAGCTCTTTCATAAATTTGAAATTTGACTGTGGCTATGAGGTTATTCTGCATCGCTTTATATGACTTGGAAAACAAACCTAATAATTCATCTCCTTGAAATTTTGACAGCCATTGCTATTCATTTGTAAATCACACATTGAATGCTCCATGTGAGTTGACAACAATGTTTTGGGTTTGATCTTCAGACTCGTTATTGTTCTCCAATGTCGTCGCCTTGGACTATGTCACTTCTTGTGCTTTGACCTTACTAAGCATGCTACACTAACCCAATATTATGAATTTGGTTTTAGATGGATCACTATTTTGAGTGGGATCGCTAGGTAGATCTTTAACGTCTTATAAATCACTATGTAGATCTTTAACGTCTTATAAATCGCTATGAATATCACTATGTAGATCTTTAACATCTTATAAATCATGATTGTTCAGATCTAAAAATTGGAGGCCTTTGTTTCTCTTCTTGTATTTACAATGTTTGTAGACCTGTTTCCTCAGAGAGCTGGCATATGCAAAACCTAATTCCAAAAGAGGTCATAAATGAAGTGTGCATTCCTCAATTAAAAGAAAATGGAGCAACTGGTCTTTCCATCTCCCTTCTTGGAGATATGGTTATGTCGTATGCTCCGACCATATTTTTCCTCTTATTAATTTACTGAAAACATTTGACTTACATAAGTTGTTGAAAAATTTCTTAAACTCGCATGGAATTCTATATAATTTTCCAATAGATTTTTCATAGCTTTCCAGTGGATAAGGTTTCCAATGGATTTAATTAGAAATTGTTGGATTAAGAGGTTAAGCCCCAAGAGACTATGCATGGGTGTTTGGTGGAGGATAAATACATGAGTGTTGAGGCTTGAATGTTACATGAGCAAATATATTTTGGAGGATTGAAATTTATGTCATCGACCACATTCATTTACATAGCGTAGCATTTAGACTCAAAGCATTGATACATGTGGTTTATTACCATGGTAAGAGGACTGCATAACCATCGATATTATTAGATAGAACCCCACCAAAGTACCACATCAATTGGGTTATATTGATAGCGGTCTATGAATTATCTCCGGAAGCTCTGATCCTCATGTTGTCATTTACTTTAGGGTTCCACTTACCCCTCCCAAGTCCCAGTCAACTCACTTTCGTTGAACACTCCCATTTTCTCCGCTTATCCTTGTTGCTCCAATGTCCTTTTGGTAGGGATATGTTGCAATGCAAATAATTATCTCTCATCTTGCAACATCCATTATTGTAAAGGAAAGTTTCCTATGGCTAGGGTTTAAGAGGCCATCAACGTACTGGGGTTGAAAGAGAGATGCATATGGTTCTGCAAGTAAATACAAGTAAGATTAGAGATTGGAATGGTTCATACCTTATCCAAACGAAGGTTGATCCAAGCAGCCCTTCAATCCTCTTCTTGCTCCTCTTGCTCCTCTTTCTCCAAGAGACCCGCAAAATGAATTATACCTTCCTCAAACCAATATGACCACATATAAATTAATGATAATCAAAGAAACATGAAATAATAATTTGATTAACACCAAAATCTGATCATAAACAAAGATTCAATCACACATTGAACAATGATTTGGGAAGAAGAAGGACATCACATCTTTATTAATCATGAAAACAAGTACAAATACACCTTCTCTTCAAGTTGGGCACTTCACGAAACCTTTATCTAGTTCTGTTGCTTCTCTTCTCCAAGCTCTGCAACACAAAGAGATGATCACTAGGGCGAAGGTGTGGGCAAAGAGAGTCCCAATTCCTCCAGCATGACAATTTAAAAGTTCAAGTCCTCTCTCATGGACCTCCCTACCTCTATTTATATGCTTTATGAAGAGTTAGGGTCGAAGACAAAGTAGTTACAACTGAAGGAGTCAGTTGCATAACTACCCAAACTACCCGAATTTCAAAATACGTATTTTTTTGACATTTTTCAGGAGGCATACGCGGGTTGCAGAGACAACAGTCGCATATACAAGAGGTATACGTGGTTTGCAATGCAAAAATTCACTTATTTAAGGCGTACCCAAGTATTATATATAATAACTCGCGTACTTACACGGGTTTCCTTAAAGAAACTCGCGTACACATAAAAAAAAACTCATTTTTAGGGTATTTATGGGCATTTTCAGACTTTGGTGTCTTGTGGAAAGTTTTAGATGACTGAAATATCTTTCCAACGGTGCAGAGATGAGGTTAAACAGAGTTACAAAACTCAAGATATGGGTCCTAAAAATTAAGTTTTTTAATAGTGACTTTCATGAAGTGTCGTCATGGAAGTGCCGACATGCGACGGAATCATGGGAAAGTGGTCATAGGCGGAGATGTGTCATTTTGAGCTATAACAGCCATGAAAGTGCTTAGTTCATAAATATTTTGCTAGCGATAACATAGATTTAGCTTGCTAGGCATCACAGTACCTATCCCTCTACAAGTCATCTCTGTAGGCCAAATTTTAATATTAATGAAAATGTGAAGCCAGAGGAAATCATTGGTGTGGTAATGGATCTCTCATTAGAGGAAACCACACAAAGTTATCTTCACTCCAAATAGCTACTCACTACTTTGGAAAGCGTGGCCTTCACCAGCACCGTTAAAGACTACTTGGAGTACTTGCAAAGTTCTATGAGATGTATTATCATGAGCAAGACTCAGTAGTTGATATTAAAGACATTAAGATCTGAATGAGCACTTTGAATAGGGATTTGCATAAGCCTTCTAAATGAGCGCTTTGTATAATTTCTTTAAAGGTTAACTTTGAATCTAACTTATCAGTTGTACCTCAGATGCCAACTATGCATGCTCTAATCTAATTGGCAGGGAAGTAGTTGCGTTGCAGCTTTCGCTCTTGTATATATTTATTTATGGAGTTAAAGAAGTTTGTGATAATATGATTGGTGTGTTTTCATTTTTTGTTTTAATTTGATTTGTAGATTCGACTTTCATAATTAGTTTGATTTACATTTTTAAGGTTATGACTTGTGAGTAGTTTAGGGCTGCATTTGTAATTTTCACTTGGAATTCATTATTTGATTTTACAACTTTTTGAAGTCTTAAGAACTATAGAAGTCGTTGTCATCAATTGCATTATCAAGTTTTTTTACCAAGTATTTTTATATATTATAATTTATAATAATTTATTAATTATAAATTGATCATATTTACTTGTTTTTCTATTAATGACACCTTCATTAGCATAATGATTAATTGGTAAGATGACTTTCCTCCCTTTTTATACGATTTGTGTTGCTTTGTATGCCATGGTAAGATTACTTTCTTCCCTTTTTATATGCTTTGTGTTGCATATATGTAAAAATAAATAAAAATAATAATAAAACCACTTAGTTGTCATTATCATGGCATTTTCAATAACTTTCATAATTGTAAAATCTATTTCCTTTTTATTATTTGTGAACTTAGGACCAAAAAACATAAAATAATATAAAAGGTTTATAAAAACATAAGTATGACATTCAAATGGTAAATAATATTAATATTAAAACAAAAGATGCCTTACATTAACTTCGATATTTGCACCCAAAACTATTTTTTTGGAATGATAAAGTATTAGTTGTCATTAACCCACCCCATCACATAATCATAATCCATATAGAGCTATTTACCATAAAGTAAATCTATTTTGTTATTATTTTTTTGGAATGATAAAGTATTAGTTGTCATTAACCCACCCCATCACATAATCATAATCCATATAGAGCTATTTACCATAAAGTAAATCTATTTTGTTATTTTTAAAAGTTTTGATTGAGTTACATTCACATTGGATTCTCGAGTAAGGATCCACTAACAATATCATTCAAGAGTGCACATAAATGGGTATGAAAGAATGAAATAGTTATTTGTTGTTGTCATTGTGTTTTTGAAAGAGAAAACTTCCACAGTTTAGGGTGATATGTTTGAGGGTTGTATATTTTATCAAAATTGTTTATATTTTATATTCGACTTTTTTTTTTGAAAACGGGGTTTTGTTTGTAAAGTAAACTATAGTAAAAATGTAATCTTAATAGACAATACAACATTCTATCAACGTTTTAGTAAACAGAATAATCTAAACCTACATAATAAAATGTTTTAAAATGTGTAAAGCCCAAAATTAATTTGTTTTGACAAAAGCAATTATGTTTTATATTATAAAAGCAGTATAGGAACCATTGAAAGATATAGAACAATCTAATTTATGGAAAAACCAGATTCTCTTGTGCCTGCAGATTCCTCCACAATCTTGCTCGAACAATCCACCAACATATAGTCAAACGGACTCTTAAGATATTTCTTCTTAAGGAGGCAAAACTGAATATAAATGAAGATTTACCGAAAGCTCATTTTTGCCTAATACCATTGATTTATTAGCAGCATGATCCGCCAAATCGTTTAGCTCACGAAGAATATGAAAGAAATCTAACCATTGAAAGGTATTTGAGACAGACTTAATTCTTTTGATCAACCTAGCCAACCTTAAGTTTCAACTCTGACTTACTCCATTCATCGCCTGGATTATTAATCGAGAATCTCCAAAAACAATGGCTTCCTCAACTCCCTTTTCTTTTAGTTTCTTGATTCCTTGCCACAACCCATAGGCTTTAGCCATGTTGTTAGAGTCATTCCCTATATTCCAATAATATTCCATTTCTATTTTCCCTTTGGGGAAAATGATGACCCCTCCTCCTCCCGCCATCCCTGGATTCCCCTTTGAGGCACCATCAAAGAGCAATTTGAATATCTTCCTCTCTTTCATCAAGTTTCCAAATTGATATTTATCTAACCTTATTTCCCAAATTTCAAACTTCTTCAAGCCCATATCTGTGTCTATGGTAGAGAAATTGAAAGTTTGCATCCAATTAATTTCATTGTCAGTAAGATTGGATTTATTTTTGGGAACCAATGTGACCTTTAGAATCTCTCCCACGAGAGCTTACGTCTTGGCTACAATTTTCCCTGGAGGATGAGCTTTGTTCTGGAAAATTATGAGATTATGTTCAATCCAAATATGCCACCAGACGAGCTTTGGAAGCTTCATCCAACACTCTTTAACTCCTTTCATTTAATCCAGATCTCCTTTGTATGCCTTTTCCCAATTGATAAAACATTGTTGAGCATTTCCTGGCAGCTCAATCATTCCGAACCATGGAATTGTCATCTGATCCCACACGGTCCTGGCGTAGGGACAATCAAAGAACATATGCATTATGGTTTCGTTTCTTTCACAACACATTGGGCATCGAAAGGGTCCCTTGATCCCTCTTCTTTCTAAGTTCTCGCCAATTAGTATCTTCCCATGCACCAACGTCTAGCAGAAGATATCTATTTTCGGCAGCGTGATGGTTTCACATAGTTTTTTTCCAGATCGTTGGGTTATTGGCCACACTTGGGACCACTGAGTACACTCTGTAACCTTATGCAGAGGTGTGCAGACCGGTGATACAACCCCATCCACACCGATCCTTCTTTCAAGCCCAAAATTAAATATAATCATACTAACAAAAAACTTTAAATGTATAATGTATTTTATATTTTAAATGTTGAGGAATGATTCTCTCTAACACAGGGTCAATGGAGGCCAACGAAAATGGGCACCACCCCTAACCGAAGCCCACAATTAAATCATGATATAGACCCAACATACATCCCAACAAAAACAAATTCATAAACAAAAAGAACAAATCCTCCTAAGCACCAACATAACAGAACACAAGTTATACTATTATTTTATATATACATATGTGTGTATTCATATTATGTTAATTATGACACAAGTCAATACTGATAATTTGTGTTTATATATATCAAAATCTAACCCCACTTTTATTCATATGCACTCAACTTAAGGGCTACAAATGTATAGGCCTGTTGAGGCCTGGAAAATCGCAGGCAACAACAGCAAGGGATTCTCCCCAGTCAATGTTCCCAACTAGCCCATGACTATTTGGTATGGGGAATCCGTCCGGTTTGCGGTCCAGCTACCATAGGTCAAGTAACAAAATTAAAGGTTTTACCGGTTGCGGCCCGGTCCACCGTATATATTTTTGTGTTTTTAACTTTAAGTATGATATGCAAGTGCCTATCTAAAATGCAGATTGATAAAGAATACGACGAGCGGTCATAATGTGATGCGCAGGTTCTTACCTCTCGTCTTAGACTCTCTCACATCTAAACCACACACAACAGGAAATAAAACTAAGTAATATGTCCCTAGGGAGTGAGATTATCATTTAATGAGTAATGTATTACCGTCCATGCATTAAGAAAAATCACAGATAGTTGTTCTTTGATTCAAAACACATAAACATGAATAAATGGATGAACAACAAGATAGCTCATTGTCTGTGAAAACGTTCATTACTCATAGTGGAAATTATCATAAAATAAACCAGAGAACATTCACACAAGAACATAGGTTCAAAAAAGTTAGAACGGTCTCACAGTTGATGAGTCACATCTAAAAACGAAATAGTTCCCCTTCAACATCGTTCATTTCATAACATTTGAACATTCCACCCAAAACTTTCTCCAACAGGCAAAATTGTAATTATATTATTGCAAAACGAAATAGTTCATCTTACAATGTGTTCTCACAAGTCTAACTGGGAAAACGTCCCTCATACAACCTAACTCTCCTATACTTATACAAAAGGCAAAACTTTTGGACTGCCCCTCGTGACCCCTGGGCTTCCTCGAAGTTTCATCTCCCAAAATTGTCTTATACTGAGTGCTTATACAAATTACAATATATTACATTTAAACAAACTAATAAAGCACTTAAATGGAAGGCCCCACTTGATTGTTTATGAACTTTTTCCATCCTATGGCTTCTGATGCAATGTTCTCGAACTTAGAAGGCTTGAGAAAATGAATATTGATTTCAAAGTTTGCAGCCTGATTTTTTTATCACTTCAATATTGGCTGAGCTCAAACGTAGTTGATCTTCCAGTAACTGTACACTGATCGCGGAATGAGCTACTTCATATTTCAAGATCTATTCGTCCAGGACCTTGACCTGTTGAATTCTCTGTTCACCCTCTTGATATCTGTTATGTAACATCTCTATGAACAGGTCATGTTCTGGAAATGCATCTATTCTCTGTTCAACAGCCACTTGACATTGGTTGTAAGTGATCAACGTTCTCCTACAAAACTCGGTGCAAGCCCCTTTCATTTTCTTTACAGCCTTCTTAAATTGTTCAGCTGTGTTTATCGCAAAGTCCAATAAGTCATAATCTTGTTTTAAACCTTGTTGATCCTTTGCAGGTAAGTCTGCAGGGATCTCCTCATTGGCCTCCAACCTTGCTATTCTTCCTGTCAGGACTTCTAAAATGTCCTGAGACCTATCTACGAAATATGAAGAAGTCTCCAAAATTTATTCTAATCTATTATCTACGTGCAACACTTTGCATCTCTCTTCTTCTATGGACACCTGCAACCTATGCATTTTGCTTCTTTGTGTGTTAAGACATGCTCTTTGAAAGGCTGAATACTGGGTTGCTGTTCTTTGGCCTCTTCCAAAGATGCTGCTAGTGAAGCAATTTGCTCTTTAAACTCTGCTGCTTGCACCTGAAATTGTTTCTCTGTTTCCTCCAAGGTAGCCTTTTGTATTTCCAACTCCCCAATTTTACTTTGCAGTTGGTCTCTTTCTGCATGAAGATTTTCATATGCTGTTTTAAGCCCATCCTTTTGTGTCTTTAGCTCCTGATATTCCTGCTGCAATTTTGCTAAGCTATCCTGAGCAACTTCCAAAAACACCTTGTCTACTTGGAGGGACTGAAGCTCTGCCTTTGAGGACTTTGCTTCATTTTGCATGTCTTCAAACTTCCTCTTTAATTTGTTGCCTTCATCTCTCTCCTTTTTCAGAGTATCTCTTAATTGGGCAGCAATTTTCCTTGATTTCTTAAGGTCTGTCATTATTCGATCCACATTATCTTCAGAGGCGTGGATCAATGCTGCTCCAGCTCGGATTGTCAGTCTCGGGTCCTTGTCTGTCCCATGGACCATGGTTTTATCATTTATCATCCTCCCTAACTGCCCCCCAGTTTCAACTTTCTTCTCAGTCCTCTTCACAATTCTTTTCTTCTCTCTGTCATAAAAAATGGTACTGAAGTCTAGAACTTCTTCCCCTTTCTTTTGTTCAAAAGGAATCAGTCTTAAGCTAGAAACAACAACCTGCCCTAAAGTGTTGCCAGCAGTTGCAACAGGGTCTTGAGAATCAGGATTATCCTGATCTTGCACTTGAGTGTTTGCAGGGTCTTCATCTACTTTCTTCTGCTCAACCTGGCCTTTCCCACCGTTGGTGGTCATCTTATTTTTAAATCTTCTTTTTAATGCAGTCATATTTTCTGCATTTCTGAAAGTTTCCTCATCCTTATCCCAATGGTTCGTATATTCAAAATGCACATTGGCTTCCTTGCAATGCTCTACCACTTTGCTCTGAGAATCATTCCTATGGAAGCTCATTTCTCCAAAGTGAAATTTATCCAGTTCTTGTACAAACTCATTAGATTTTTTAAATTTTGAAAACTTAGAACTTCCCAATTTGAACAATATGGGAGGATAAGTTTCCTTCTTGTGCTCGAACAAAAAACTCCCTATACCGTCCAAAAATACTGCCTGACTGCTTCTTTGTGTACCACATAGTCAGTTGCATATTTGGGAAGCAACAAAGGTGCCCTGGAACATCCATACATTCTAAAATACATCCCTTCCTCAGTCAAGTAGTAATTTTCAAACTCCTCAATGAATTTCAGTGCTTCTTCAAACATGCAATTGCATTCTTTCAAGAAAATCAACGTATACAAGGGCATGATAAATTGTTCACAAACTTCTCTATAATGATTGTAGTATTTGTGTGCCCATAATGGCGTGTAGTCCGTGTACACAGGGGTTCTGTCCCTGTCCCATATGCACCTTAGGTTAGGAAATGGTTGAGTGCACAGTATACAATCAATCAATATGGAGCTCATGTAGAACTCAGAATTTTTTTGAGATACTCCTCCCAGAGATGAAGCAATACAAGCTGAGAGAATGTTAGACACAATGTTTGCCCAGTTGAAGATGATAGGAACGCATCCTAACATAAAACTTCTTCCGTGGGCTCTCCCAAAGATTCTGTTCAGCATTAACGCAATAAACCTGTAAGGGGTTCTTAAAGTAGCTGTGTCATATTCCCCTGATGGTCTGTTTCGGAAATTCTTACCAGGTACCATCATTCTTTTTACAGTTTCAACCAGGTCTAGGTTAATCTCCTTCAACCAACCTTCAGTTAGGTAAACCTGGGATTTTGGTAAGTGGTAAGCTAATGATACATAACCAGGGCTATAAGCAGCATAGCCCAGCTTGGCAGTATTGGCCAGAATCATGGTAGTCACGTCTGCCCTAGGCAGAATCCATCCAATTACTTCTGAGCATGGGAAAATCTCAGACCTGGTAGCTATCTTCATTAAGGCTGATTTTTCAATATTAGCATATATTGTTACTTCTTCAAAACCGGTGTCAGGCACTTCCTGGTGTGAAATCAGTCTGTAAGTTTCGCCCCACTTGTATTCAGGTTCTACCCCGGTGGTGCATCTAGTGTCTTCGTAAATGTGCTCAACCTTTGTGATAACCTCCACCTCAGGTTCCTCTTCAACTACATGAGCTTTCTTTTTCTGCCTCTTTGACATCTCGTCTTCGAAAAAGCTGCCCTGTCATACAACAAAATGTCTTTTAGACCCTTTTGAGTTGTTCAACCAATATTCATAGAATGAAGAAAACTGTATAAGCATTTACCTCGTCCATGTTTGCCATAGCTAAATCTTTGTAAAATACATAACCAGGGCTAATTATCAAATACTTTTGCAAAACATAGGTCTGCCACAAATCTTAGATCCTGCCCATGACTAAACTTAACATGATCAACAAAAGGATTCGTTAACATGGTAAAACTTCTACCGACAAAGAAACCAGTCTAATCAAAATACATCCTCGGAGTTATCGACTTCAGAATAATATGTCCCAACTCCCTGCTCAAAATGAATCTCATCAAAATGAGGCATATCCTCAAAAACTGCGACCCTAGTTCCAAACACGCGAGCAACCAAATCATTGAAAAAACAAAGCCTTCTTCATTTCGAACAAAACCAGGGTAAGCGCCCACCAACTGTAAAAAGAAGGAAAATCCCACCCCCCCGGACGGCCATACGCAAACCAGAAAAAGCCAGTGTAGACAGCGCAACGCTCGTCTGCACCAACTTCCTAAACAGTCAAAAAGGTTTCGCAAACTCATAACAATTCCACGGTAATTATTAAGGAAAATGAGAAAAACCCCCCCCGACTGTTAACTGTCAAAATGAACTACAAAAATGCCCATAAACATAGTTAATGACCACGATGGGAGAACAAAAAAAAAACCTAACCAAGGACGAAAACCCTAGTTAAAAAATCAATTGAAGGGGTAGAATCAAAGGTTGGCCTACCTGTCGATGAGCTGTGCAGTCGACAAGAAAAACTGAAAACTTCCATAGCGACGCCACCCACGCACAAGCTCCCGACAGCTAAGGTACAACACCCAGTTCGAAATGACAATGACAGCGCAGGCACTGGTTCGTAGGAAAAATAATAGAAAAAGAAACCCCAGATCCCATATATATATATCCCGGTGAGAAATAAAACATTCGGCGGGAAAAACAAACCGATCGGTCGACGAAACCACGAAGGTATCGGCGTCCAAATTGTTAATGGGCCGCAACGGCGGAAAACGTAACAACTGTGAGCTCCGCAGTGCAAAGAGAAACGTCGACGAAAAAATCACTAAGAACAAAACTCAACATCGGAGCTCAAATAGACTGTAGCCTCGGACTATAAGTTTGTCAGAATGCCGCAACGACGGAAGCTGTAAAAACAAAAGGTTCCGAAACAAGACCGACGACGACTGGGAAAGGTCAAAACCTCCATCGTGGTGTTTGCAATTTCTGATCCAAAACGGTGGAAAAATAAAGCACTAGTGCTCCGACGGTTTTGAAACAAAACGCCGACAATAAAATAGAAACGAGAGCGCATCGGCGGAAGATAGAGCTTTGGATCGGGTCGTTATTCCACTGAATCTCCGCAACGATGGAAGCGTAGTTGACTATGGTTTCGATCCATAACTTTAACAAATTCCGACAGTGAGATAAGAAATTATCATAAGTCATAAAGGTAGCATCAACATAAAGATATTCATTCAACAATCACCAAAAATGCAGTAAATCAAGCAATCCCAACAAAACTAAGCAAGACAAAATTAAAAGGAGGGTCCCAATTTTTAGAAATTTGGGAAATCGTTGTAGTTGCAACAATTGGTGACTACCTGGTGAACCCCAGATCTCTGAATCAACTCTTCCCTAAGCAACAGACTGTTCAACAATTAAACCAATAATATGTTGAATTCTTCTAGATGTCTGTATTCCTTCTATGGCAAACATATGTACTTTAATCATTGATGACCTTCCAATTTTTTGGAAATGGAAACCCCAAAATCACAAAGTCAGGATAACTCTTTCAAGGCCAAGTAGATGAGTTTCTTTTACCTTTGTCTTTGGGTAGCTTCCAGCTTGGACACCACTGGATTGTAACATATGGTAAACATAAATATTCATTTGTTCCTCATTCTGATGCCATTTTACACTTTTGTGCTTCTTGAACTTTTTGTTCTTTTGAGTCCTCCTTATGCCTTTCTTTCTGAATTTTATTCAAGCTCCTCTATCCATAGTGTCCTTTTGTGTGAGAGATGTATTTGATTTTTAGCTCATGGACGGAGAAGAACTTTTGGCAAATTTGTACTCATATGATTTGGTACTTTGCTTTGATAGGTATTGCTTCTTTAGGAGTTTCGACTCTTATTATCCTTTAGGCTTTCAATTCTTGGCATGGGATCATTTATATATAATATATTGTTTACCTTGCTTCCTTTCCATGGGTCTTTTGTTGTCACTCCCTAGGACATTTTTTAGATGTGAAATGGATGGAGCCTCGAAATAGTATTCCAAACCTTTTGATCCTGAGTTGTTTTCAGGGATGAAGCAAGACTTCAATGTGTTCATAGCCATCTAGGAAAACTACTTACTAGAAGGAAATCTATCAGCTCAAACAAAAGAACACAATCTTCTACCCAGGGATTTCATTTAATCCAAAACTATGATGCTTTCCATGCAACCAAAAATTTGCCTCTTTTATTTAAACCAAAACAAAATTAACTAGAAACAACAGCAGTAAATCAAAGTGAAAAAACAAATCAAGTTATTTATGTACAAGGTCATTAAAACGAAAACCAAGAAAATGAAAAAAAAAAAAAATTGTTCTCTGCCCACCCCTATAGATCTAGTAGCTTGTAAGTTAAGGGGCTAGGCTTGAATGCAAATGAGAAATACCTAACCATTATCTAATTCTATTGTTCTTGAAACAAAAACTACATCTACTAATTTACAATCAATCTTATCAGCCCGTGAACATTGAAGGAGATCGGGCTGGGTGTCTACTATGTTGCTGGCTTCTTCTGATGCAAAATTTCTTAGTTTAAGCTCAATTAGATAGTTCCCCAATACAGAATTCACTGGTTCATTCTTACCTTCTAATTTAGTGACAGTGTGTTTCATGTAGGGATCTCTTAATATTTTGATCTGATTTGGGCTTCCTTTATGAGGCAACCACAAATGTGACCAATCCGAAGCAAAATACCCTTTTAATCTTGCTAACCAATCTCGATTTAAAATAAGTCCATAACCATAAGGTATGTATGCTACCACAATATCAATATATTGACATATCTTTTCATTTGCAGATAAACGAATCAGAATATCCTCCATCTCCCCGACTACTTTCACATTAGTCCTGTCTAATCGAGTAACCTCTCAGGTAGTAGGTTTAGGCTGTCCATTAATCTTTCTACAAACTGCAAGTGGCATAACATTAACTGATGACCTAGAGTCTAAGAAACAATTGTGCACGTTATGATTCAAAATTTCCAAAGTCAACAGGAAAGGTGGGGTTTTAAACCTAGTCTTTCCTCCCACACTTGCTTCAACAACTTCTTCTATAGGTTGGTTTTCTGTGGATATCTTCTCCCCTAGTTCTTCAGGGGTTTTGAGATTTTCTTCTTCAATAGGCTTAGCAGGCATGTTTACCTGTTTTAGATCTTGATTGGTAATTTTAGGTGTCTCATCATCTATGTTGTTCTTCGGTTGTTTCTTTACATTTTCTAGCAATTTCTTGATCTTTGAGAGTATCGAATTGTCTTTGTTCACCAAATCCAGGCCTCTTGCTGACATATTTGTTTCCAATATCTCCTCATGCTTCAGAGTATTTTCTTATGTATCAAAAAGTGAAACACAGTCCCATAAAACTGTGGTGTCATTTTCTTGTTTTTCTGTGGCTTTACCACCCTTTTCTTCTTCCTCATTGTCCTCTGTTAATTTGGAATCCAGCAGTTGATTCATAACTAATGTCATCGAGTTTATCCATTGAGGACAACTTTTTTCAAAATGAGGCTGTTGGTGAAAAGTGCAAAAATTATCCATACTAACCTCAGTTAAGTTCATTGATGCAGAACTGTATGGAGGAGGTTTGGATTGATTGTTATCCTCTCTTCTCTTGTAATAAGGCTTATATGCTTTCTGAGATTCCTTTTCTTTTTCCAAATCTATTATTCTGTTGGAAAGCTTCTGCATCATTTTTAACATCCCCTCAAAATCATGTGATTGCTCCTCTTTAGGTTTGGACAGTAATATGGCTTTCTTCCCAAAAGGTTTTTCTCCAGATTGCTCAGGATAATCTTCTATACTTTCCTTTTTAACCTCTACTCTTTCAGCTTCTTCATAAGTCTCTGATAACATAGGTTTAACTTGGGATTTTGCAAACATGGCCAAGTCAGGCCCTAGAGCTGAGGTATAATACTCAATCAGAACCTGATTAGAGGGCTTATCAGTTGCAGAGAAATTCTTAAGATAAGTAGAAAACCTTTGAGTAAAATTATGCACCTTTTCTTTTCTTTCTTTCTTCAAAGTGCCTAAACCTTTCATTAATGCTGCATGGGTCTTTTGGGCTGCATATTTGGTTCTGAAAATCCTTTCAAAAGTGTCCCAATCTGGAATTGAATTTGCAGGCAAACCAAAATACCATGAGGCTGCAGCTCCTTTAAGGGTATGCGGAAAAAGTCTACAGACTACATCCTCGTGTTCTGCAGCTTTTAGTCCTTCTATGGCCAAGTAGAAGCTTTGCAAATGGTCATTTATTAAAATCTTCTCATTTGGGTCAAACTTGGGCAGCATCTTCTCAAAATCTTGAGGTAAGTCATGCAACGGAGGTGCTAAGTTTAGAGGTGATCTGGCTTTCCAAACAGGTGGTGGATTTGGTGGGTTAGGTGGCTGATTTGCATTTACACCTGCCATGAGTCTGGGTGGAGAGTGAGGAGGTGAGTGAGTAGGAGTATGGACAGGTGAACCATTAGGTGTATCTAGGCCTACTTGATTCAAAGGCTGAACAGCTTCCTGTAATGCTACTTCTACTAATTCTTCCAAATATCCAACCAACACTGAATCTTCCAAGATGGGATGGTATTTCTTCTTGTATTCTCTTCGGGGTAAATCAAAGATAGTGGGTAATCCTCCAATACTCTTCACATATGCTCTAGTGTGTCTCCTTATATCATTAACAACTTCATTGTCTACAGAATACAAATGTTCTTTCCACTTCTCTTCAGGATTCAGATTGGGAAATAAACTGCTTTCAAAACTATCACTAGTGGAGTAATTTTGAGGAAATGGGTTTCCTTGGCCAGCCATGCACTGGTGGCCCTCCTTCTAGTGCTAGAAACTGTTGAGGCCTGGAAAATCACAGGCAACAACAGCAAGGGATTCTCCCCAGTCAACGTTCCCAACTAGCCCGTGACTGTTTGGTATGGGGAATCCGTCCGGTTTGCAGTCTGGCTACTGTAGGTCAAGTAAAAAAAATTAAAGGTTTTATCAGTTGCGTCTTGGTCCACCGTATATATTTTTGTGTTTTTAACTTTAAGTATGATATACAAGTGCCTATCTAAAATGCAGATTGATAAAGAATACGAGGAACGGTCACAATGTGATGCGCAGATTCTTACCTCTTGTCTTAGACTCTCTCGCATCTAAACCACACATAGCAGGAAATAAAACTAAGTAAGCTGTCCCTAGGGAGTGAGATTATCATTTAATGAGTAATGTATTACCGTTCATGCATTAATAAAAATCACAGATAGCTGTTCTTTGATTCAAAACACATAAACATGAATAAATGGATGAACAACAAGATAACTCATTGTCTATGAAAACATTCATAACTCATGGTGGAAATTATCATAAAATAAACTAGAGAACATTCACACAAGAACATAGGTTCATAAAATCTAGAACGATCTCACAGTTAATGAATCACAGCTGAAAACGAAATAGTTCCCCTTTAACATCGTTCATTTCATAACATTTGAACATTCCACCCAAAACTTTCTCCAACAGGCAAAATTGTAATTATATTATTGCAAAACGAAATAGTTCATCTTACAATGTGTTCTCACAAGTCTAACTGGGAAAAAGTCCCTCATACAACCTAACTCTCCTATACTTATACAAAAGGCCAAACTTTTGGACAGCCCCCCGTGACCCCTGGGCTTCCTCAACGTTTCATCTCCCAAAATTGTCTTATACTGAGTGCTTATACAAATTACAATATATTACATTTAAACAAACTAATAAAGCACTTAAGTGGAAGACCCCGCTTGATTGTTTAGGAACTTTTTCCATGCTATGGCTTCTGATGCAATGTTCTCGAACTCAGAAGGATCAAGAAAACGAATATTGATTTCAAACTTTGCAGCCTGATTTTTTATCACTTCAATCCTGGCTGAGCTCAAGCGTAGTTGATCTTCCAATAACTGTACACTGACCATAGAATGAGCTACTTCATCTTTCAAGATCTGTTCGCCCAGGACCTTGACCTGTTGAATTCTCTGTTCATCCTCTTGATATCTATTCTGTAACCTCTCTATGAACAGGTCGTGTTCTGGAAATGCATCTATTCTTTGCTCAGCAGCCACCTGACATCGGTTGTAAGTGATCAACAGTCTCCTACAAAACTCGGTGCAAGCCCCTTTCGTTTTCTTTACAGCCTTCTTAAATTGTTCAGTTGTGTTTATGGCAAAGTCCAATAAGTCATAATCTTGTTTTAAACCTTGTTGATCCTTTGCTGGTAAGTTTGCAGGGATATCCTTATTAGCCTCCAACCTTGCTATTCTTCCCGTTAGGACTTCTAAAATGTCCTGAGACCTATCTACGAAATATGAAGAAGTCTCCAAAATTTCTTCTAATCTATTATCTACGTGCAAAACCTTGCATCTCTCTTCTTCTATGGACACCTACAATCTATGCATTTTGCTTCTGTGTGTTAAGACATGCTCTTTGAAAGGCTGAATACTGGGTTGCTATTCTTTGGCCTCTTCCAAAGATGCTACTAGTTAAGCAATTTGCTCTTTAAACTCTGCTGCTTGCACCTGAAATTGTTTCTCTGTTTCCTCCAAGGTAGCCTTTTGTATTTCCAGCTCCCCAATTTTACTTTGCAGTTGGTCTCTTTCTGCATGAAGATTTTCATATGCTGTTTTAAGCCCATCCTTTTGTGTCTTTAGCTCCTGATATTCCTGCTGCAATTTTGCTAAGCTATCCTGAGCAACTTCCAAAGACATCTTGTCTACTTGGAGGGACTGAAGCTCTGCCTTTGAGGACTTTGCTTCATTTTGCATGTCTTCAAACTTCCTCTTTAATTTGTTGCCTTCATCTCTCTCCTTTTTCAGAGTATCTCTTAATTGGGCATCAATTTTCCTTGATTGCTCAAGGTCTGTCATTATTTGATCCACATTATCTTCAGAGGCGTGGATCAATGCTGCTCCAGCTCGGATTGTCAGTCTCGGGTCCTTGTCTATCCCATGGACCACGGTTTTATCATTTATCATCCTCCCTGACTGGCCCCCAGTTTCAACTTTCTTCTCAGTCCTCTTCACAATTCTTTTCTTTTCTTTGTCATAAAAAATGGTACTGAAGTCTGGAACTTCTTGCCCTTTCTTTTGTTCAAAAGGAATCGGTCTTAAGCCAGAAACAACAACCTGCCCTAAAGTGCTGCCAGTAGTTGTAGCAGGGTCTTGAGAATTAGGATTATCCTGATCTTGCACTTGAGTGTCTGCAGGGTCAGAAGTTTGTTTCTCTATCGTGGATCCTGTCAGTTTCATCCTTTCAGCTTCCTGCTTCTTAAGCTCTTCATCCTCTTTCTTTTTTCTTTCTTCTTCTTCCCTCTTGGCAGCTTCCTCTGCACTCTTAGCTGCTTCTTGTTCAACTTTCTTCTTTTCTTCTTGCTCACTTCTAAGCCAACTTTCGGCCTCCTCTGCCAGTCTCCTAGCATCTTCTTCCCTTTTCCTGGCCTCCTCTTCATCTACTTTCTTCTGCTCAGCCTGGCCCTTGCCACCTTTGGTGGTGATCTTCTTTTTAAATCTTCTTTTTAATGCAGTCATATTTTCTGAATTTCTGAAAGTTTCCTCATCCTTATCCCAATGGTTCGTATATTCAAAATGCACATTGGCCTCCTTGCAATGCTCTGCCACTTTGCTCTGAGACTCATTCCTATGGAAGCTCATTTGTCCAAAGTGAAATTTCTCCAGTTCTTGTACAAACTCATCAGATTTTTTAACTTTTTAAAACTTATAACTTCCCAATCTAAACGATATGGGAGGATAAGTTTCCTTCTTGTGCTCGAACAAAAAACTCCCTATACCGTCAAAGAAAACCTGCCTGACTGCTTCTTTGTGTACCACATAGTCAGTTGCATATTTGGGAAGCAACAAAGGTGCCCTAGAACAACCATACATTCTAATATACATCCCTTCCTTAGTCAAGTAGTAATTTTCAAACTCCTCAATGAATTTCGGTGCTTCTTCAAACATGCAATTGCATTCTTTCAAGAAAATCAACGTATACAAGGGAATGATAAATTGTTCACAAACTTCTCTATAATGATTGTAGTATTTGTGTGCCCATAATGGCTTGTAGGCCGTGTACACAGGGGTTCTGTCCCTGTCCCATATGCACCTTAGGTTAGGAAATGGCTGAGTGCACAATATACAATCAATTAATATGGAGCTCATGTAGAAATCAGACTTTTTATGAGATACTCCTCCCAAAGCTGAAGCAATACAAGCTGAGAGATTGTTAGACACAATGTTTGCCCAGTTGAACACAGTCCCTTCGATGGATACATAGAAGATGATAGGAACCCATCCTAACTTAAAAATTCTTCCGTGGGCTCTCCCAAAGATTATGTTCAGCATTAACGCAATAAAACTGTAAGGGCTTCTTAAAGTAGCTGTGTCATATTCTCCTGATGGTCTGGTTCGGAAATTCTTACCAGGTACCATCATTCTTTTTACAGTTTCAACCAAGTCTAGGTTAATCTCCTTCAGCCAACCTTCAGTTAGGTAAACCTGAGCTTCTGGTAAGTGGTAAGCTAATGATACATAACTAGGGTTGTAAGCAGCATAGCCCTGCTTGGCAGTATTGTCTAGAATCATGGTAGTCACGTTTGCCCTAGGCAGAATCCATCCAGTTACTTCTGAGCATGGGAAAATCTCAGGCCTGGTATCTATCTTCATTGAGGTAGATTTTTCAATATTAGCATATGTTGTTACTTCTTCAAAACCAGTGTCAGGCACTTCCTGGTGTGAAATCAGTCTGTAAATTTCGCCCCACTTGTATTCAGTTTCTACCCTGGTGGTGCATCTAGTGTCTTCGTAAATGTGCTCAACCTTTGTGATAACCTCCACCTCAGGTTCCTCTTCAACTACATGAGCTTTCTTTTTTTGCCTCTTTGACATCTTGTCTTCAGAAAAGATGCCCTGTCATACAACAAAATGTCTTTTAGACCCTTTTGAGTTGTTCAACCAATATTCAAAGAATGAAGAAAACTATATAAGCATTTACCTCGACCATGTTTTCCATAGCTAAATCTATGTAAAATACATAACCAGGGCTAATTATCAAATACTTCTGCAAAAGATACGTCTGCCACAAATCTTAGATCCTGCCCATGACTAAACTTAACATGATAAACAAAAGGCTTCGTTAACATGGTAAAACTTCTAACGACAAAGAAAACAGCCTAATCAAAATACATCCTTGACGTTATCGAATTCAGAATAATATGTCCTAACTCCCTGCTCAAAATGAATCTCATCAAAATGAGGCATATCCTTAAAAACTGCGACTCTAGTTCCAAACACATGAGCAACCAAATCATCGGAAAAACAAATCCTTCATCATTTCGAACAAAACCAGGGTAAACGCCCACCAACTGTAAAAAGAAGGAAAATTCCCCCCTTCAGGATGGCCATACGTAAACCAAAAAAAACCGGTGCAGATAACGTAACGCTTGTCTGCACCAGCTTCCTAAACAGTCGAAAAGGGTTCACAAACTCATAACGGTTCCACAACAATCATTAAGGAAAACGAGAACAACCCTCCGCATCCGCTAACTGTCAAAATGAACTACAAATATGCCCATAAACATACCCAATGACCACGGCGGGAGAAAAAAAAAAACCCCTAACCAGAGACGAAAACCCTAGTTCAAAACTCAACTGAAGGGGTAGAATCAAAGGTTGGCCTACCTGTCAATGAGCTGTGTAGTCGACAAGAAAAAACTGAAAACTTCCATGGCGATGCCACCCATGCACGAGCTCCCGACAGTTAAGGTACAACACCCAGTTTTAAACGACAATGACAGCACAGGCATGGGTTCGTAGGAAAAATAATAGAAAAAGAAACCCTAGATCCCATATATATATATCCCGGTGAGAAATAAAACATTCGGCGGGAAAAACAAACCGATCGCCTGGTGGAACCACTAAGGTATCGATGTCCAAACTGTTAATGGGCCGCAACGGCGGAAACGTAACAACTGTGAGCTCCGTAGTGCAAAGAGAAACGTCTGAGAAAAAAATCACTAAGAACAAAACTCAACATCGGAGCTCAAATAGACTATAGCCTCGGACTATAAGTTTGTTAGAACGCCGCAATGGCGGAAGCTGTAAAAAAAAAGGTTCCAAAACAAGACTGACGGCGATCGGCAAAGGTCAAAACCTCTATCGTGGTGTTCGCAATTTCTCATCCGAAACGACGGAAAAATAAGGCACTAGTGCTTTGACGGTTTTGAAACAAAACGCCAACAATAAAATAGAAACGAGAGTGCATCGACGTAAGATAGAGCTTTGGATTGGGTCGTTATTCCACTGAATCTCCGCAACGGCGGAAGCGTAGTTGACTATGGTTCCGATCCATAAATTTAACAAATTTCGACATCGACATAAGAAATTGCCGTAAGTCATAAAGGTAGCATCAGCATAAAGATATTCATTCAACAATCACCAAAAATGCAGTAAATCAAGCAATCCCAACAATATTAAGCAAGACAAAATTAAAAGGAGGGTCCCTATTTTTAGAAATTTGGGAAATCGTTGCAGCTGCAACAGGGCCATAAAACATTGCATGGCATAAACCCTAGAGGTTCTAAAGGTCGTGCCACATTAGGAGGGTGAATTATTTTTTAGCCATGGGATTCTGTAACTAGTCATGATTTCCTAGGCGAGGTCTGGTCTCAAATCTAGTCGATTTCCACTATAAGCCAAGGGTATATCCAATAGCCCATTAACTATATACAAATAAATCGTGACTTAGCAAGGGTTGAGATGTATGGAAACACATCCAAGATGGGGGTTGCACTCAAGGGTGTCGCCTACCCTTCTAGCATTATCGTACAGATTTAATGCTTAATTAGGGATTTGAAATCGAGTGGGGAGGGTACAAAACTTTCCTCACACATTCGAGTTATTGCCACTTGACAAGGGCATGAATTCTGATATCTATCCATTTATCTATATTTAGAAGTCATTAAAAGGATAAGTACATCCACACATTGAAGTATTCAAAGATGAATTCATATAACAATTCATTTATATATATTTAGAGCTTATTAAAAGGATAAGTGCATACCCATGTATCTATATTACCCTGCGATTCTTTCTTAAAGGAATTATTTCATACTTTTGAAGAAAACGATAGTGAAAATGCAACCTTTTACAACACTCCATCAACCTCCTAGTAAACAAAGTAATCTAAACATACATAGTAAAAGATCTTAGAACATGTAAAGCCCAAATATAATTATACTAAAAAATAAAAATAAAATATATTGTAAATGTTGCGGGGTGATTCCCCATAAAATAGAGTCGATGGAAGCCAACCGAAATGGAGATCATCCTTAACTGGGGCTTTCAATTAAATCATGAAACAAATGCAACATACAACCCTCAAAAGAAAAATATTCATAGACAAAAGAACAAATTTTCCTAAACACCAATGTAACACAACACAAGTTATAAAGTTTTATATAGATACATATGTATATCTATACATAAAGTTTTATATAGATACATATGTATATCTATACATATGTGTCTATAGTCATATTACTCTCTCTCTCTCTCTCTCTCTCTCTCTCTCTCTCAACATAAGGGATATAATTCCCCATAAAATAGAGTTAATGGAGGCCAACTGAAATGGACATCATGTGTAACTTAGGCATATAATTAAATTGTGAGACAAACACAAGATACAACTCTTAACAAAAAGAAATTCATGGACAAAAAGAATAAATCCCCCTAGACATCAACATAACACAACACAAGTTATAATGATGTATGTATACAAATGTATACACACATACATATGTAAATTTATACATATATGCATGTAGTCATATTGTGATAATTAGCCACAACTCGATACAATAATTTAAGTCAGATACATATCAAAATCTAACCCCACTTTCCTTCATATGCGCTCAACTTAAGGGATAGAAATGTATGAGCCATGAAACCTTGCAAGGCATAAGCCCTAGAGGTCCTAAAGATTGTTCCACATTAGTGTGGTGAATTCTTTTTTTTGTTAGGTATGGGAATTTGTAACTTGTCGTGATTACCTTGGTGAGACCGAGTTCAAATCCAATTGGTTGTAACCAGTTACCAAGGGTATATCCAATAGCCCACAAGTTATTTGTATAGATAACTCATGACTTAGCAAGGTATTAGACATATAGAGGCACAATCGAAATGGAGGTCTCACTCAAGGGTGGTGCCTACCCTTCTAACATTATCACAATGGTTCAATATTTGATTGGGGATTTGAACCTAAGTGGGGAAAGTACCAAACTTACCTCCTCACATTCGAGCTATTGCCACTTGACAAGGGGTTGGATTCCTATATCAATCCATCTATATACAGATAGAGGTCATTAAAAGGATAATTACATCCACACATTGAAATATTAAGAGATGGATGCATATAACAATCCATCTATCTATATGTCTCCTCATTTCTTTCTTACGGGTTCATCTTCTTTCTTACAAGGCCTTAGAAAGCATGATCTTTGTTGAAAGATGGAATGCATGCGAATAAGCAATCATGTGTGTGTGCGCATGTGTGTGCACGTGTGCTCGTGTGTGTGTGTGTGTGTGTGTGTGTGTGTGTGTGTGTGTGTGTGTGTGTGTGT
>LPNX010113690.1:101850-242212 GCA_001517045.1 Pseudotsuga menziesii
TCGACAGTCTTTTTAATATAATTCATTTATAAAGTGAAATGCTACGAAAAAACCCATAAAGGTAAACATATTTTTACACAAATAGTTAGGTTATATTTAATTAAAGTGAGGGATCCATTATAACTCTATACACATTTTACAACAAAATGTCTTGAAGGACTGAGACATGTTTGGTTGTCAAACTTCACGATACTTTTTTATTGAATTCAACAATTTTCAATTATCAAAGGTCTCTGACCATTTATTGGGATATAATAAGTCATCCTCCATAGCATTGGAAAAAAAACATACTTTCTTGGCTATTGGGATCATTGGCCACCTTGATTTTTTGTGAGTCCTTTACACACCGGGTCATGACCAAGCATTGCCTTTCATCGATTTGTCTTTATTTGTTGTGTTTTCTACTTTGCATGAGTTAAAGTTCCTTCATGTGTTGGAGGCTCAAACTTTTATGCTCAATGGAAGGAAGAGCCTTGGCTCACGCTAAAGTGGATTCCAATCTTCTAGGTTAGGGAATTGTTACTCTTTATCATTTGTTGTGATAAATTGTTGTTTTCTTCCTCAAATGTTGTAACATGTCAAGAAAGATAGTATATTTGTATTTGTTGGTGTACCTCAAATAAATATCCTATGTATGTGTTTGGATTGGGCCTTAAAAAATTATTAATTGTCTTCACAGTGGTCATCTACGAGAGGCAACAAATTCCTCCAATTTCTCTATCCTTTTCTATTATGACCAGGGAGTAGTAAGTTTGCACTTTGTCTCGTGTCTACCACATGTCATTTTGACAGGGAGGTAACTTATTGAAATCCACAAGCATATTAATGATGAGATTCATATTCATTGATTTGGTGTGAGGGGATTCAAGTTGTAGAAGAGAGGATTCAAAGGAATTCAAGGGAGGTCAAGGGACCAAGGTGTTGAATGTGGTGAGATTGACAATGTAGGAATGGGAAGAGGTAAGGAAAATAGGGTGAAGGCACAAGGGATATGTTCATCTGTTGGTGGAGGGAGACTAGATAATTATTTGAGAAGAGACAGGGAAGGTACCAAAGAACTAGGAAGGCTAGAGATCAAGCCTATTATGTGCCAGAGGATCCATGATGTTAAATGCTATCCATAATCACTCAACCTATGGTTGATACTTAGAAAAATCCAGTTTGAAAATGACTTGATTGAATTTTAGGGAAACAAATTACAAAGGTGATTTATGAACTACTTCACTATACAAATGACTCAAATTCTAAATGGGAATACTTCCTTTGTTTTATTTCAAAATCCTCTACCAAACCTAGGCTTTGTTAAAATCATTGCTTTGGTAACTTGTCATGAAACTCTTATTGTTCTACTGTTTCTTCTTTGAACCGATGACCCCCCCACAAAACTATTAAGATTCTCTATGCTAAGCTAGATTATCAGCATTCAATTCAATTTCACAATAATAATAGGATACATGATCACTGAAAGAAACAGTATCAAAAGATCAACACAGATTTACCCTGGGAAAAACCTAAAGGGAAAAACCCAGCAAGAAAATCTTCCTCAATATATATGGTCAAAAGGATAAAAGATAAGACTTCAGACTGGTCCTTCTCCTCCTTGCAGATAAGACTCTCTCCCTCTCTCTCATGCGCTACACAAGTGCATGTCTGTGTGTTTCAAATGAGGAGCGCTTCACTCTTATTTATATTCTTTCATTCACTTGAATTTTCACTCAACTATGTCGGCCCCAGTAAACCTGACTGGGCCGACTTTCCTATGGAGACTCAAAACATCATATTATTATATTCCGGAGGGTGCTAATGACCTGACTTACAACATAGGGTTTTCCTCATGACTCTCTACTGACCTAATACAATAATATCATCCCGACGGAGGAATAATAACATCTTCGAAAGGTCACATTAATAAAATACATTTAGAATATTCTTCGAAGTTACAATAATTCAACACTCCCCCTTAATGAGAAGGGGATTCTACAACAATAACAACAGCAGTAGGAGAAGGAGAGAGGGCATATTCAACATCATCAGGGTGATACATCTATAAATCATTGGAAGTTTTTTCATGATCTTTTACATATATTCTTCATCTTCAATTTCAGTAGCAACAACACTTTGATCATTCGGTCGACAACATCATCATCAACATTTTAATCTTTTTCAATCAGCAACATCATCATCAACGATACTTTGAGCTTTTGATCATCATCATCATCATGAACAATACTTTGAGCAACATCATCAGCAATACTTTGATCTTTCGATCATCAACATCATCATCATCAGCAACAACCTGCAATCCACAATACGAAGACAAAAGTCTACGAATCACTTTAGGACTTATGTCCAAGGATGATACAATCCTACCACATTCCCAAGAACCGAAGTATCAGGATAGTATTATGGGATAATCACTCCCTATCACTTTAGGACTTAGGTCCAAGGATGATGCAAACCTACCACATTCTCGAGGACCGAAGTCTCCGGATACTATTACGGGATAATCACTCCCTATCACTTTGGGACTTAGGTCCAAGGATGATGCAATCCTACCACATTCTCAAGGACCGAACTCTCTAGATACCACTACGGGATAATCACTCCCTATCACTTTAGGAATTAGGTCAAAGGATGATGCAATCCTACCACATTCCCGAATGTAGAAATACTGGATTTCTATATGCTTCGATTTATCATGGAACACTGGGTTCTCTGTCGTCTTTATACAACTCTGGTTATCACATAGAATCATTGTGGTATCGAACTCTACGTTAAATAGACTTGACATCATCTTCCAAATCCATATGGCTTCACAACTAGCAGAGCAAGTTGTTATGTATTCTTCTTCAGCGGTGCTAAGAGCAACACTAGATTGTTTCTTGCTAAACCATGAAATCATAGCGGACCCCAGACAATAACATCCACCTGATGTGCTTTTCCTGTCTGAGACACTTCCAGCCCAGTCCGCATCTATATAGAAATAAAATATGTAGTCATGGTTTCCATCATAGTATAGACCAAAGTCTATAGTTCCTTTCAGATATCTCATCACATGTTTTGCAGCTACCAGGTGAACATGTCTAGGTTGAACTAGATACTGACTCAAGGTGCTCACAGCAAAACAAATGTCTGGTCTGTTACTTGTTAGATACATCAACAGCCCAATAATCTGTCTGTATTGAGTCACATCCACTAATTTTGATGATTCATCAACCAACAACTTCAGGTTGGTATCCATGGGTGTGGCCATGGCTTTACATTCCAACATATCAAATCTTTTCAAAATTTCTGCTCCATACTTTCCCTGATTGAGAAAGATTCCTTCTGAACTTTTCCACACTTCCAAACCTAAAAAATAGTGCATTAATCCAAGGTCTTTCATTTCAAATTCCTTGGCGAGTTTCTTCTTGCATTCTTTAATCTGTTTCTCATTCCCTATTAGAAATAGGTCATCCACATATAGTAATAGTATGACAGGTTCATCATCTATAACCTTGAAGTAAAGGTTAGGGTTGGATTTACTCTTCGTAAAGTTCAAGCTCGTCAGGAAACTATCTATCCTTCCATACCAAGCTCTAGGAGCTTGCTTTAGGCCGTACAGGGACTTCTTCAACTTACATACGTGAGTCCGTATGTATTCAACTTGAAATCCTTGTGGTTGTTCTATGTATACTTCTTCCTCAATCACACCATTTAGGAAGGCTGTCTTTACATCCATCTGGGGTAAATTCCACTTCATCATGGATGCAAGTTCCATGATGGCTCTAATTGAAGTATACCTTGCTACTGGTGCAAATGTTTCTTCATAGTCAATTCCATCTTTCTGAGAGAAACCTCTAGCCACAAATCATGCCTTGTATTTCTCTATACTTCCATCAGCTGCATGTTTTATCTTGTAGATCCAATTGGAAGATACCACACTCTTTCCTTCTGGTTTGGGAACTATATCCCACACATCATTCTTCATTATTGACTGGTATTTTTTCGTCATTGCTTCTTCCCATTCTTTCTTCTGTACAACTTCTTCATAGTTTGTAGGTTCTTGATCTACAAGATCGCACATTAAAGCCACATAGTTGGAAAATGGCTTGGGATTCTTGCTTATCCTTGTGGATCCTTCTGGAGCTCCATATCTTTCTTCTTCTTGTATAATTTCTCTTGCCCAAGCATGCTTTCTCTTCCGTGATATCTCCAGCATGGGAGGTTCTTGTGGTTCTGTCATATCATGATCTTCAGGTGTTTCATCTTCAAGGAGGAATGTAGCCTCTACATTTTTGGGAGGTGCATATTCCTCATATACTTCTTCTTGCTGACATTTTCTGGATCTCTTGAGAGTTGCTTCTTCATCGAATGTTACATCTCTACCGATTTCCATATGATGGAATCCATGAATGTAAATTCTGAATGCCTTGGATACTTCACAGTATCCAACAAATATTCCCTTCTTTTCAAAAGGGTCCAACTTGGTTCTTTTCTCTTTCGGTATGTGAACATATACTGGAAAACCGAATATCTTGAGGTGACTTACTTCAGGCTTCTTTCCCGTGAACATCTCCTCTGGAGTCTTGAATCCAAGGGCACTGTGAGATATTATATTTGGTACATAGACAACAGTTCTTGCTGCTTCTGCCATAGATGCATTGGAATATCTTGATCATATATCATTGTCTTCACTGCCTCCATGATGGTTCCGTTCTTTCTTTTTGCAACACCATTTTGTTGAGGATTGTAGGGAGTAGTTAGTTCCCTCTTGATTCTAGCATCTTTACAAAAGGCTTCAAATTATTTTGAAGTATATTCTCCGCCATTGTTTGAATGGAGTGTCTTGATTATTTTGTCTGAAAGTTTTTCTATCAAGGCTTTAAATTCCTTGAATTTTCAAATACTTCGTTCTTTGCTTTCAAGAAGTATATCCATGTCTTTCTTGAATAGTCATTAATAAATGTAATGTAGTATTCAAAACCACTCAAGGATGTGGAGGACATTGGACTGCATACATATGAATGAATTAATTGCAACGTATGTTTACATTTTGTTTCACTCTTTGGAAATGGATTCTTGATATTCTTTCATTTTGCACATCCTTTGCAAATGCCTTCATGGTTGATCTTCAAGTCTGGTAGTCCCGTCACTACTTTGTTGACATGAGGCAATGCTTTGTAATTTATGTGGCCAAGCCTCCTATGCCACAGTTCACTAGGGTTAGTGGTCTCATGAGCAAGGGTTGTTTCTAAATGTCCCTTGAGTTTATATAGGCCTCCTTCTTCTTCACCGATGACAACTGCATCTTCAATTGACTTTCCTTTGGGCCACATGAGTACTTGTCCATCTATGAATGCAACTACATATCCTTTCTTATATAATGCTGAGATAGAAAGTAAGTTCTTCTTTGGACGTAGTACATATAAAAATTCCTTCACCTTTAGGGGATTTCCTGAATCAAGCTTGTAGCTTGCTTCACCAATTCCTTTGATTAGACATTGATAGTCATCTCCTAGAGATACTTTCTGAGGAGAGTTCTTTTCTTTAAGTTTTGACAGAGATTTCCTTTGTCCCGTCATGTGCTTTGAAGCACCACTATCAATAAGCCATGTTTCTTCTCCAAGTGTTACATACCCAGAGAGTGCAGAAAATAGTACATACTCTTCTGCATATTCTTCTCTTGCTTGCTTTCTCCAAGGTCCTTCTTGTTCTTGTTCTTCATCCTCGTCTTTAGCTAGATGGGCATGATGTCTTTTGTTGTTGTTCCTCTTCTTGTATTCTTCTTTCTTCAAAGGACAATTTTTGGCAATGTGTCCTACCTTATCACAATTGAAACATTGAAATTTGGAGCAGTCCCTCTTTGGGAAACTTTCTCTTGTTCTTTGGAACCTTCTGGGAGGTTGAGACTCATTGTGGTTTCCCTTCTTGAAGTTGGGTTGAATTATTCTTTTCTTGGGATGGGTGGCTAGGGCTTGATCATCTTCCTTCAATAGAGCTTCTCTATTGGCCACTCTAGCCTCCTATTGAATGCAATCTTCCCATACAGTATCAAACTTCATGCTTTCCTTTATGGCACACATAGTTTGGATGAATGAATCCTAGGGTCTAGTGAGACCATTGAGAGCAGTCATAACAAACTCATCTTCATCAAGGTTGTCTCCAATGGCTTCTAGTTGTTCCTTGAACTGGGAGACCCTTGTGAAATAGTCATGGATGGATTCTCCATGACTCATCTTGGTGCTCTTCAATTGAGCTCTTAGATTCATCTTTTTGTTTATGTTTCTTGCTTCATACATCCTTGCTAGGGAATCATACATTTATTTTGGAGTTTTCTTGGATGACACTTGAGGGATCAAGTGATCCTTGATAGAGTCAACAATAATCCTTTGTGCCCTAATCAGATCCTTCTTGTGCTTCTCCTTAGCTTCAACCTCATTAGGTTCTGCAACTTCGTCCTTGATATATTTGTCAAGATCATTCTCCTTGAGAATGAGGCCAATTATGTATTTCCATGCTCGGAAATTCTCTATGCCTTCTAGTTTGTCCTCAAGATTAGTGCTTTGGGCTATCTTGTTAGGAGATTACAAAAAATTGAAATTCTTGAAAATGAGAAACTAATCTTACCAGGAGATGTGCTTAACTGAGGCGAGTGGACTGGTGTGCTTGGTTTCTGGTGATCTCAAGTATTCACCTTTCAAAACTGACTTGCGAGATTCTGTAATGCAGTTTTCTGGTTTTCTGGATTTCTGTAGTTTTATGGTCTAGTGTCAAACTAGGGTTTGACTATCTCAGAGATCCACCCGCTCAAAAAATTTGATCTCAGGCTCAGTGGATGCGCTTTAGGAGGGTGCAACTTTCTATGTAGTCAGATCGTCAAAAATAAAATTTTCTCCAAAACCCTAACTTCTTGTAGGAGAGGGAGAGAGGGATTTTTCACCTTGTGAAAGTTTTCCTATTCAGGTTAGCTCTGATACCATGTTAATATTCTCTATGCTAAGCTAGATTATCAGAATTTCATTCAATTTCACAATAATAATAGCATACAAGATCATTGAAAGAAACAATATCACAAGATCAACACATATTTACCTTGGGAAAACCCTAAAGGGAAAAACCCAACAAGAAAAGATTCCTCTATATAGATGACCAAAATGATAAAAGATAAGGCTTCAAATTGGTCCTTCTCCTCCTTGCAGATAAGACTCTCTCTCTCTCTCTCTCTCATGCGCTACACAAGTGTGTGTTTGTGTGTTTCAAATGAGGAGCGATTCACTCTTATTTATATTCTTTCATTCACTTGACTTTTCACTCAACTATGTTGGCCCCAGCAAACTTGACTGGGCCGACATTCCTAGGGAGACTCAAAACATCATATTATTATATTCTGGAGGGTGCTAATGACCCGACTTACAATGAAGGATTTCCTCATGACTCTCTACTGACCTAATACAATAAAATCATCTTGGCGAAGGAATAATAACATCTCCAAAAGGTTACATCAATAAAATACATTTAGAATATTCTTCGAAGTCACAATAATTCAACAAAAACAAATCCCTATAGCTCATGTTTTCTTATATTTACTTTCCTTCAGGAAGGTCAAAGTTCAAGCCAAAAATCTATTATGTGAATATGACATCATCACATTCATTCTAGGCTCCATACTACATTGTGTATGGGAAATAAGTGTGTCGTAGTGGAGGATACAAGAGATACATGTAGCATTTCATCACAGGTTGAGCTCTCATTGAAGTGGACAATGAGACATAACACCACATCACATTATCTCTTCATTGATTACATTTTTAACTAGAATCCATTGACCTTGAATCTTCTCCTCGCACCACTTGGAATTCTACTAATGGGCAGTAAGGATTTTCATATGGGCAAGGACAAGAAACACCTAAAATATCCATGGGACTAGGAACTATTTGATCTTTGACTCAATCGAACAATAGGTGCAATCAAAGGATTTCACACCCCAAATTTTTTTGGGTGTTCCTATATCGATCTATGATGAAATCCAATGTTGTGGACCAAGTTTGATAGCTCCATATACTCCACCACAAATTCAAAGATGGAAATAAGGTCAACCCATATGTATTCTATAACTTGATTCCTTTCATGGTTTAAATCATGATCATTGCCTTCTCGGGTTGTTCATACACCTACAAAAACTCCAACTACTAATACTACAAAAAGTGGTATCTCCAAGTTATTTAATCCTCAACCTTACTACTCTAACATTCTAAGACTTAAAGCATTTTATTTATGCAATTCCATTATGTCTTTTATAATCCTTTTGGTTCACAACTCCTTGATGGGAGGATTATGGCCCCCAAAAGCTTATTGTGGAAGAAGTTGAGGGGATATTTCATAAACTTTGCCTCTTTGGTACCATCTAATTCCTTGAGAAGAGATAAGGAGGGTCCAAGAGAGATGACAAAGTTAGATATCAGAGCTTGTACATGTGGGAAGGGTGAGTTTAAATGTTATACAAATCACTCAATGTATGGTTGATACTTAGAAAAATCTAAGTTGAAGATGGCTTGCTCAACTCTATATTGAATTTTAGAGAAAAAAAAGTACACAGGTGCTCTATGGGATCCTTTTATTTATAAAAACACTTATCATATTTACATGAAATTATTCATCAAAGAAGAAATGATACAGTATGAGGGCATGTACAAAGATAATGAAATTCTCATTCTCAAAGAAATAAAAATATAGGGAATGCGCAAAGGAATTTACATCCTCTAACATCCCCAAAGAAACTAAAACAACAATAAAATATTAATAGGCATTTAAATCCAATCCCTTAACATCTTTGATTAATAGAAAGCCTTTAGCTAACAATTGCATATGTACTTCTTTCTGTAATTGAGAAAATGAAAACAAAGAACTAACCTCTTATTCAAAAATATATTTTCATTGATTTTTTCAAAGAACAAACATCACCAAAATCCTCAAGTAGTGCTAGACACCACTAAGTGAGGAGGATACCAAAGATCTAAATCACCCAACAAAGTTTCTCTCAAGTGCAACTTCCCTCACAAAATGGTTGTATGCTTAGAATAAACAAACTCTCAACAAGATCCAACAAAAGGACATTCCTAGAAGAGGTGCTTTATTGTTTCTTACTCGAGTTAGGAAAGGTAAATACCATCTAAGAGACCATTTTTTATCGGTCATCCTTGTTAGGAAGACCCTGCTAAATCACTAGCCGTGCAAACACTCAAAGTTTGCAGCTCACCCGAATCAATCATACACTATACAATCACTTGATCCACCATCTCTCAGCATCAATAGAGACCAATTATGAACTGAGAATATGGTTGAGCTTATGTCGATGATGAATAAGAAATTACAACCTTCAAGAATCATATTAGATTAAGGGGAACCCAAACATCCACTTCAAATCATGCCAAAAGTGGTCAATATTCATTTTGAAAAGGTCCTCTCGTGGAACAAGGTTGATAATATTCATAATAATATGCCTATCCATAAAAGACAGGGAAAAATTATAATAAATATATCTCCAATCCTTCCAAGAGCAAGTATTGGCATCCCATAAAGCTCTTCAATTAAAAAAATCTTATTACCCAATTGCCACCGTTGAAAACAATGAATGTTTACAAAACACATGGCCTGCACCTACCAACTCCAACTCACTCTTCTGGCCAAAACTCATCCTACTCGGCTACTTGACATCTACTAGTGCTTCAAACCGACTACATTCCTTTATGTTTCCCAAATACCTCTGAAAATAAAATATCCTAAGACTTGGAAGCTATTAGGAGATGAAATTATATCACACAATCCAAATGATCCCGTGATCCTACCAATATATTGTGTCACAAGAATACATTGCCTCAACAATACTTGCTAAGGAGAGCATCCCTCTAGAAATTTGTTGATGTTTGTAGTTTAAACAAGAATTTCCACAAAGGTCTAGTGTCAAATGTTTCTGTATCCAAGTCAAATCTATTTTCTAATTCACTTTATTAATGAAGGAATAACTCATAGATTGATGATTTATTAAAAGAAAATAGATATTTTATACAACAAAAGAGGAGACCTTTGGCTTTTCATATGCCAAGGTATGTGTCTCTTCATATTTGTAACTAAAAACTTATTTACAACTTTTTTTTAGACCATAACCCTATGGATTAGGTTTTCAATATTTCCCCCGTTAATCTAAAGGGGCATTTGTGAGTTCAAGCATCTTTATTAATTTTTCAAGCTTTTCTCTTCTAAGTATTTCAGTGAACATGTCTATAATTTGCTCATTTGTTGAACAATGTCTCAAATGAACTGTCTTGGCCTCTACATGATATCGAATTAGATGGTACGTTGTGTTGATGTGCTTGGTTCGATAGTGGAATCTAAGATTCTTAACCAACTTGATTGCATAAGTATTGTCGATAAGTAAGGCAGTGGAATTCTCTTATTTCTTGTGTAGATATTCAATTATTTTCTTGAGCCACACAATCTCATTTGTTGCTTATGCAACAACCACATATCTTGCTTCTGTTGTGGAATATGTTGGAACTGACTATTTGTGTGACCTTGAGAAGACAATTATTGATCCAATACTCATGAGGTAGCTTGAAGTAGAAAATCTCATCTCTTTGTCACCATCAAATTCTGAATAAGAATACACAATAAGCTTGAAGTCATCCACTTTAGAGTATTTGAGTCCAAAGTCTTGACTCCCCTTCAAGTATCTTAGAACTCTTTTGGTAGCAAACCATTGTACTTCACAAGGTTTTTGCATAAACCTGGAAAGGATCCCAACAACAAATGAAATATTTGGTTTTCTCATGGTAAGGTAGATAAGGATCCCCATAAGTTGTTTATACTTGGTTGCACCCTCAAATTCACTTCCTCCTTTTGATGTAAGCTTAAAGTTCCGATCCATTGGAGTGGAGAGAGGATTACATTTTGTCGTGTCGAACCTGTTCAATATTTCTCTAATGTATTTCTTCTAGGAGATGAATATGTACTTAGGATTTTAAGTTACTTGAATTCCCAAGTAGTAGTGAAGGTGTCCCAAATATATCATCTCAAATACCATCTTCAATTCTTTATTTATAAACCCAATATAGCTTTTGTTTTTCCCTATCATCAAAATATCATCTACATAGACCTCGAGATATGCAATAGATCTTCCAACTTTCTTTACAAACAATGTTGCATTACAAAGATTAACAATTTTGAAATTTAACTTCATAAGGTTCTTGGTTAACCTTTTTTATCATGCGCGAGTTGCTTGTTTCAAACCATAAAATGAATTGATGAGTTTGCATATCTTTGTTCTTTCCCTTTCACAACAAACCCTTTTGTATGGAACATGAAGACATTATCTTTCAAGTCTCCACTCAAGAAATCAATCCTCAAATCCACATGATGAACTTTCCACCCATTTTATCCAACCAAAGGCAATAATATGTAGATGGTATCCCATTTTTTTGTGGGGGAGAAAGTCTCTTCATATTCAATGCCTTCCTTTTGTGCATAAGTTTTCACCACAAGAATTTCCTTGTTCTTGTCACGTGAGCCATATGATCTATATTTGTTCTTGTATGCCTACTTTCAACCAATTGTTTGGTTCCAAATGGAGGGTCCACCAAATTCTAGGTCCCATTCTTAATGAGAGCTTCATAGTCATTATGCATGGATTCTTTCCAATCACCACAATAAACAACTTATTCAAAGAAAATTAGTTTAAGGTTAGCAGATAAATTCAATTCACAATCATATGAGACATCCACATCTTCTACATTCCCTAGGTTTGAATTATTTGCATATCCTCAATCGTCTTGTCCAGCGGAACTTCTTGTTCTTGTATTTTTTACTTCACCAGGATGGACAATTTCAAGTGTCTTTGTGACCCATTTTTGGCACTTTCCATGAAGGTCTAGGTTGATCAACATGTGGCGCTTCATTCTCTTCAATATTTGGTCTTCCAATCCTTTCAATCACATCATCGAATTGAACTTCCTATTTTGATGAAGTGGTGGAAAATTCTTAATGAGGGGGAGATGGTGTTGCAAAAGGATATTGAAAAGATTGATCCAAGAAGGGATCACCCTTTCTAAGATGTGGAATATGATTAAACTTAAAGAAAAGTTTTTACATGGGCAATGTTTTCCTGATGATCAAGCTACCTCTCAATAGACTCGTCATTTTTATTCATTTCAAGAAAAATGACATCTTTGGAAAGAATAAATATTTTGTTTATCTCATCATAAAGATTGTTAGAAAAATAGGATCATAGAACAATAACAATAAACAAGATGCAAATATTAGAATACATTACAAGAGAGACACATATATAACACGGTTCACCCAAGATGGGCTACGTCTACATAAATTTCCAGTACTTTATTATTATACAATCCAATAAAATGAAGGGATACAACCTGCAACAACCCCCTTGCACTTCCTTTTCACTCTCTCACAATCTCTCTCACACAGTCAGAGATTTTTTTTAAATGCTACAATACCATACACATCTGTATTACAATGCTTTCCTTTTATAGGGGAATTACCATGGGAAAATACCACGGGTCACCCAATACCATGGGTCTGTAAACTGTTGACCAACAAACATCCTAAAAAAAATATTTTAGGGGCTTCACCCTTGAACCCCCTTTCTTGGGGGCGCTTCCACCGAGGGACTCCTGCCCCCCACTCTCCCCTACTGGGACGAATGTACAATAAAACTAGGGTACAAACACAGTTGAACAATAACATCTTTGAAACTAGAAGATCAGGCTCCACAACCAACAATCTCCCACTTGGAGACTAATAACAACAACTCCACCGTCATTGCACTTGCTGGACTATGCTATGAACCTTGGAATTGGAAAATTTCTCTTCTCCACCTTCATGCTTGAAGGCCAACCGAAACCGATCAAGAACTTAGTTTCTCTCTGGTTACTACCTTTGTCAACATGTCTACAAGATTCTGGTTAGTATGTATCTTTTCCAATTTTTACAGTTCATCTTCCAGAACAAGTCTTATGAAGTGGTACTTGAGTTGTATATGTTTAGTCTTAGAATGAAAGCTTGAGTTCTTTGCAAGATGAATGACACTCTGGTTGTCAGCGTACAACCTACTATTCTCCTACTTCTAACCCAATTTCTCCATGAACCTTTGCAACCAAATCATATATTTACTAGCCTCTGTAGCAACAACATAATTTGCTTCAGTTGTTGAAAGTGTAACAACCTTTTACAGTTTTGAAATCCAACTCACTGTTGTTCCACCCACAATAAAGACATACTCTATGGTGCTCTTCCTGTTGTCTTTGTCACCTGCCATATCTGCATCAACATATTCCTTTAGAACAATGTCTAAAGCTCCAAAACATAATGCATGAGAAGTGGTACCTCTCAAATACTTGAGAATCCATTGTACTGATTTCCAATGTGCTTTACCTGGATTGTTCATATACCTACTCACAACTCCCACTGCATGTGCAATATCTGGTCTTGTGCACACCATGGAATACATCAAGCTGTCGAGTGTTGATGAATAGGGGACCTTGTACATGTATTTTATCTCTTCTTGTGTCTTGGGACACATATCCTTACTTAGTTTGAAATGGTTGGCCAAATGTGTACTAACTAGTTTTGCATTCTACATTCTAAACCTATCCAACACCTTTTCTATGTACTCACCTTGAGATAATGTCAACATAGGATTTTTCATGTCTCTTATTATTATCATACCAAGGATTTGATTTGCAACACCCAAATCCTTCATCGCAAATGATTTAGCTAGTTTCCAATTGAACACATTTATATGCTGCATGTTGGACCCTACAACAAGCATGTCATCCACATACAATAACAAGATAATATATCTTCCATTTTCTATCCTCTTGAAATAAACACAGTGGTAAGAATGGAATCTACTATAACCCTGTTATGTCGTAAACTTAATCAAAGTTTAAATACCACTTCCTTGGAGATTTCTTCAAGCCATACAAGCTCTTCTTCAACCTACAAACTAAATTCTCCTTACCTTTGACCTCATACACCTGTGGTTGTTGTATATAAATCTCTTCCTCCAAATCCCCAAGGAGAAATGCTATTTTTACATCTAACTGTTCAAGATGCAAATATTATACCACCACTAGACTTAAAATAGTCCTAATTGAAGTTTACTAACATGAGAAAATATTTCATCAAAATATATACCTTTCTTTTGTGCAAACCCCTTTACCAAAAGTCTAGCCTTATACCGCTTCTTGCCTCCTTCTTCCTTCAACATATAAACCCATTTATTATGCAATGCTCTCTTTTATTCAGGAAACTGAACCAAATCCCAAGTCTGGCTTCTTAACAATGAGTCCATCTCCTCATTCATGCCTTGCTCCCACTTCTATCTAGTTTCTACCTCCATTGCCTCTTCATAACATTATGGTTCATCATAATGAGTCATTAATAAATAATGCAATGAAGGAGAGAATGGCTCAGGGGGTCTACTTAACGTGGTAGATATTTTTACATTTGCACGAGTTTGAGGTACCCATTGTTGCTCTTGATTTTATGGTGCCTTTGGAACTTCATTTCCTTTGATTTCATCAAGAACTATGTACTATGTGTTTTCCTTTTCCTCTTTCTTTCCTTGCAACCGGTCTGTACACATAACATTTTCATTGAATACTACATCTCTACTCCTTATGATTTTGTGATTTTCATAATCCCATAAGCGATAACCAAAATCATCAACCCTGTATCCAATAAAGGTACATTTCTTGGATTTAGCCTCAATATTTGTTCTATTTTCTTTATCAATATGGGCAAATGCTTCACAACCAAAAGTTCTAAGAAATGAGTACTTTACCTTTTTACATGTCCATGCCTCCCTTGGAATTCCACCATCCAAAGTGCTTGAAGGCCCTCTGTTTATTAAATAAATAGAAATATCTACAACATCAACCCAAAACTATAAGGGTAACCTTGCATGCACTCTTATACACCTTGCATGCTCCATGATCGTTATGTTCATCCTTCCTGACACACCATTTTCTTGTGGTGTTCATTGGATTGTATTTTCTCTATGGATCCCATGGTATGAATAGTAACTATCAAACTCCTTGCTGCAGTATTCACCTCCATTATCATATATGAGACATTTCAACCTTTTCCTTAACTCATTCTCAATCAATGCGTTCCACTTCTTAAAAGTAACAAACACATCAGATTTCTGTCTAGTGCAATAAACCCATGTTTTTCTAGTTGCATCATCAATAAAAGTAACATAATAACGAGAGCCACCGAGAGATTGTACCTGAGCCCCTGGATTTTTTCGCTTCCCTTGCAAGATGATTCCTCAGCCTCCTTCATGGAACAATTAGTAGACACTCTAGCCAAGATTAATAAAGCTTTTAATGAATGGCATAAAAGATACGAATCTAGTCAGCAGGCTCAATTAAAGGAGGTGGGGGAAAAAATACTGGAAGTTTACTATCAGAACAACTCTAGGGTGTTTTCTGAAGAAGATCTGAAGGTTTTGAAAATGTATGAAATAAATCGAACTGATTTACTAGCTAAGAAAGAGCAATTACGGAGACTCAAAAGTAGGGACATATGGATCGCAGAAGGTGATAATAACACCAAATGTTTTCATTGGTTTGCTTCTCATAGGATAAATATAAACATTATAGCCGAGATTCAAAATCAGCATGGAAGACTGGCCAGTTATTTTTAGGAAAAGTTCGATGCATGCATCTCATATTTTCAAACTCTATTCAAGGAGCTAGGAGGATGTCCAATTCAAGAAATTTTACAAGTTTTGAGGCGTTTTTCAAGGTTGGTAATTGAAGAGATGAATGAAGCCCTTTCAGTGGAAGTCTCGAAGGAATGTCTCTATCCACCCAATCAATGGATGAATAAGGAATTTTATTTGCTGATCTATATGGAATGTGATCATCCACCTCCTCTATAGAAAAATATACCACCCAAAAGGGTTCATGAGGTTTCCCATTCAAGGTATGCATGTCAAACAACCCTCTACCGATGCAAGAAATTCTAGTGCATCCTTGATCCTCCATTTTAGTGATAAATTTACCAACCCAATCCATGAATGGATAATAAATTTTTCTTGCTAATTCAATTGGAATATCCTCGGTTATCTCTCCCATAGCTAAGAGCGCTTCATCCTTCTTCTCAGTCTCAATAAGTGCTTGGATAAGAATTTCTTCATCATGGCTTTCCACAAGCATCTGCAAATATGCACCTTCCTCATGTTTGTCCTCCACATGAGGTTCCTATAGCACATCCAAAGTACCTCCTACCATGTGCACATGATCATTTTCCATGCAAGATGGAGCATGTGTTACATTCAACTCCTTTCGAAGTTGATCAATTTGCAATCTTGACTCTTGAAGAGATTCTTGGGTTTTCTTCAAGGAATCATATGTAGCCTTCCATTTGCTATGGAGCCTTTTAGACTCTTTTGGTTCCTTATTGAATGCACAATGGTACATTTCAGCCACCATCAGGAGATGATATTTGTCAAATAAGAGTTCATGTAGCTCTCCTTCATCTTGACCATGCCTTCTTTATGTGCTATAAACTCTTCCAGAAAGGCTTCTGCTTCCAACTCTCCTCCAGAATTTTTCCAACAACATCTTGCCACCAATGCATTGGTGTCAACAAAGTTCTTCATGGCTGCCATAAGATTCTCTTTATCCTCCTTTAGTAATCCCCTAAAAAATGACCCTCCACCAAAGTTTCTCCTTCCAATGGCTGACACATAAGATCATCTTGCTTATGGCGTGGATCCACAACACAAATCTCATTCTCAGCATACCGATCAACTTTAGAATCTTTTGCAAAATCACTTCCATGATATGGAGTGGAGGGTTATCTAAAGGTTGCAATGAAATGTGATCTTTGCACATATCAGAAAGTACATCATACATTGGCATTTCATGTTCATCATCTTCATGTAGGGACAATATGGTGGCCTTCTCTTCCACCAAATTCTCGAGTTCACTCCTAATTGGTGTGGCCTTGTATTCTTCTTCATTATGATGTTCAAGAGGTGACTACAAACCTGGTCTATAATCTTCTTTTGTTTATGATCCAAAAGATGTCTCACCGCCCTCACATGAACCAACATCCTTAGAAATTATCTAGAAATCATCCACAAGGAAGCTGGAAGTGCATTCATCTTCACTAGGCTTTCATTCTACAATCATCATCATTAAGGAGTGGATTTCCAACCTTTTCAAAGTCACATTGGTGTGAATTATGCTCCTAATTATGGAGATCTTCTTCTACTTGACCACTTGAATAACTATGTGGATAGTGGCCCTTTTCAATAATTGTAAATGGCTTTAGGGCCTCATCCAATCCTCCTTACTTTTGCTAGAACTAAAAGATCTTTGGATCTCTTCTTTTCCCTCTTTACTTAGAGAGGTGGAACAACTTGGTTCCTACATGGATGGTTTTCTTCTCAAAAAATAATTCTCATCAACATGAGTGGTCCGGAATCCATACTTGAAATAAATATATTATTTGAAAGAAATGTTTGCACAAATCTCCTTACCCAAATCTTGATACTCCTGGTAGAAATGAGGCATGTTTTCACATGCTTCTATCACCTTGTCAAGTCTTTCTTAACCATTGAAGGTTCAACCCCGATTTATTTTCTATATGATGGATAATAGAAGTCATCATCCTCAAATCTTTGTAGGCCTCCATCAACATAGAGGGTTTCTTCTTCATATTGTTCAAAGTCTTCTTCTATCATTGGTAGGAGCCTCATAACTGGAACTTGAATTAGTGATTTGCAATATTTCTTCATTGAGAAATTACTTTCCACAGGAGTGGAGGAAAGTGACTTGATTCCACTGTAATGAACCTAAGGCAGCAATCAGCTCCACTAACCCTATGCAATATATTTTTAAAACAAACTTTAAGACACTCGCTGACAGGTGGGAAATTTAGCAAGATGCAGAGGTAATAAATAGGGATTTGCAGGTGAAACCAAAAGACAAGGGAGTATACTTAAATTTTAGATTCCTAAGCACCTGGATGTTGGGCCCTTTTAGGTTTCGAACATCAACAAGGTTGAAGTCTACTACCAGGCTTCTGGGAGTCCCAACTGATGCAAACTGAAATATTTACAAGCAGTTCCAACCAACTAATGGATAAGAGGAACTTAGGAGGGTTCTGGAACTCTATTTAGGATGTTTAAATAAATCATTTCAGGTTCATAATAGGTCTTAACAGCTATAAATATTCCTAATGGTCACATTAAGAACACTAGTAACTAGGACTATGAAACAAGCTAGATTTTAGCGATTTCCAAACATAGGAAAGGGGGCACTAAACTTATGTTTTAAGCATGTAATGTATTCATTGACATGTCAATTAATGTTCATAACTAAAAAGAAATAAAATGGACATGTTTAGATTGATTAATTAACTCGAACTGGGAAACTAGCTCATTTTACATTGAAATATAGGTAGGGTATGAAAGATCTTTATGAAACTTAATTAAACCACTTCAGAATGCTATGAAAATTTCGAAGACATTAAATGAAATCATAATGTATCAATGAGGGTATTAATTCATCTCACTGAAAGCTGAGAGATTTCCTCGCATAGCCAAAAATCCCATAGAATGGCTCTAGAGATAGGAAATTACATAGAATCGAATTTGGTGCCTTCCAAACTCTGCAATTAGGATGAGAGTGATCTGAAAATGATATTAAATAGAAATTTGAACATCAGTACATGAAACATAGATGAGTGGGGTCGAAATTCCCATTACAATGCTCCCAAAATTACCAGAATATCATAGAATGGAGAGGAAGAAGGGAGAAGAGTAAATATCACTCAAAGGAGGCCTCCAAACTATGATGGATCATATGGAAATGAGATGAAGGATAAATTAAGACCTGCAAAAAATCTTCTTCAATCGCTGCACTGACATTAGAAACCAAAACATAATATCCACTGGCTAAGGGGCACACCACCCAAAGCTCCAGTTTAGGCACATCACTCAACCATTAAGTGTAAAACTCTCAAACTCCAAAATCACAATGACCAAAAGTTTTGATAGTGATGTGATATCATTGTTTTATAGAAATATTAGGCTTCAAGGTCGAATTAGATCCATAGATGGCCCACTTCCCTTGTCCAACGCACCTTCATGATTGAATGGAGAAACTTGCCCACTTTCCTCCTTTTGCCTTGACATAGCTTTTCATATTTTTGGAAACTGTGTCCCTAATGTTTTTGACATACCTACCTTTACTGCTTTAGAAGCTGCACCCTATTGCCTTTTTGGCTAACTTGCCTCTTTCTCTTTTAGAAACTGTGCTCTCCAAAAGTTTCGGGCTTTTTATCCTGACAAATTTTCTGTAGTTGCCTTCTTTGTCCTAGATTTTCTCTTCTAACTGAGTTGTGAAAATTTAGCCCAAGCTTAGATCAATTGAACTCACAAAATTGCTTGAAAACATGCATATATCCACTCAAATTGGAGACTGAAATTGATGCATTAAACTTACATAATCCAACCTTATGAAATGATAGGTTGTTCAAATATATAATTACATCGGATATTTGAATTCCTAAGGAGGCAAGTTGAATCCTCACAAAAGTAGGATTACTAAAAGTAAAAAATCCCCCCTAGGTGCATAAAACACTTTCCAAACCACTCAAGGAGGTAAAGAATTGGATGAAGGATATGTATCAGCTTATAAGTGATGGAAAATAAATATACTCATGCTTTCAAGAGAGAAAAATATGGAGGATGAGTTGTGCAAAAAACAAGGCAGTTGCCATGTGACTAGCTTTCACCTTTTGCCTTAAAAGCTTCTAAAAAGTAGTCAAACTCAGGATAAGGCAGGAATGCAGACTTACTAAACTGGGCAGTCTAAAGAGCTATCAAAATCTTATGCATAATCTTATGAAGGCACTCTTGGAGTCAGCTTAGTCATTTTTTGACCAAATGGTGCAAGTGGATGCAACTAGATAGTGTAGGACCAAGGGATTTAATCAAAAAGATTATTTATTTTATCCTAAGCAAGGAATGGGTTTTTGGTTATTCTAACACCGTCTCTTAAGCCTCAATTATGTGAAATTTCAGAAATATATCAGAGATATAGGGCCTAGAAATAAGGCTTAGTCACCCTTTACACACTGCTTGTCCATACAAAACAAGGAAAGAGGCAAAACCACAAAGGGGAAAATCCTCCCTTAAACATGGACATGAACAAAATTTTATGAAATCTTGTCTTCAATCAGTATTCACCATATTACAAGCTATCCCAAGAGGTTATTTGAGATTGTTGAATGTCTTCTCAAAGAATTCCTTGGTGAAAATGTCGGCAACTTGCTCAGATGATGTGCAGTAGTGTAGAGCAAGGATCTCACCATGCACAAGTCTTCTAATGTAGTGCATATGGATATCCATGTGTTTGTTTCATTGCCTATGTATTGGGTCTATTGAGATTCAAATAGTACTTTGGTTGTCACAATGAATGACTTTGGAAGTGTTAGGTTCGATCCCAAACTCTCCACGTATACCCTGCAACCACAAACATTGAGTAGCTACATTCACAACTCCTCTATATTATGCCTCTGTAGAAGAAAGTGCAATGGAACTTTGCTTTTTACTTGACCAGCTGATTGGTCCATTTGTAAGCATAAGCACATATCTAGAAGTTTATTTTCTATCAGTTTTATCACCTTCCCAATCAGAGTCAGTAAAACCAAGCAGCTATAGGTCAGATTTTGCAACATAGTGAATCCCATGTGTCTTTGTTCCTTGTATAAAGTGAAATATTCTCTTTGCTTCATTCCAATGGATTTGATGTGGCTAATCCATGTTTTTAGATTGCACACTCACTGCATAATAAAAATCAGGTCGAGTGTGAGTCAAATAAAGCAGACCACCAACTAGTTGCCTATACAGTGTGTTGTTTACCAAAGGAGTTGAATATGCTTGTTCAAGCTTAACTCTTGAAAGGAAAGGAGTCTTGATTGGATTGAAATCCTTCACGTTGAAATTTTTTTTATCAGATTTGAAGCATACTTGTACTGATATACTTTGATTCCAAGGGTTGATTGACAAATTTCAAGCCCCAAAAATTGGCTCAACAATCCCAAATCAACCATGGAGAAGGTATGGTTCAATGCATCCTTCAAGGAGGTAATTTATTTCATGGAACTTCCTGTGATCAAAATTTCATACACATACAAAATAAAAATAATGATTCAACCATGAATCTGCTTCAAATAAACTTTTGGATCAGACTTGCATCTACTAAAGTTCCGTGATAGCAGAAAGCCATTAATCTTGGCATACCAAGCTCTGGGAGTTTGTTTTAGCCCATATATTGATTTCTTCAACTTGCACACAAGAGATGGATTAGTAAAAAAACCTTCTGGATGATGCATATATATCTCTTATTTGATATCTCTATGTAAAAAGGCACTCTTCACATCCATGTGATGTAGCTACCATTGCTTGGAAGATGCAATAGCCAAAACTAGTCTTATAGAGTCCATCTTTGCCACTGGTGCAAAGGTATCATTGTAGTCAAGGCCTTATACTTGGCAGAAGCCCTTGGCAACTAACCTTTCCTTATATTTCATAGGATATCCATCAGCATCAAACTTTGTCTTGTTGACTAGCTTTCTCCCTGGTGGAATATTGACTAGTTCCCATGTTTCATTCTTCTCGAGAAAATGGTATTATTATTTCATGGTTGTTTGCCATATTGTATATTCTAATGATTATTCATATGTTTGTGTATCTGATTCTACCATCAGATAACACTTCTCAGCAAACCATGGGTCCTTGACATAAATGACACTCTTGAATTGAGATCTCTGTTCTTCTAGGATCACTAAAATTCCCAGCTAGTTCCCAAACTGCTTAAATGGTGTTTGATTCCCACTTTGATCTTGTAGGAGTGTTAGGATATGCAATTAAATATTCCTTATTAGACATATCAGAATCATAAAACTTATTAGAGTCTTCACTTACAACCAGAGGTGGACAGTGGTGAAGAGGATTCTCCAATTTCTGTTGCTAGCATGGGCTCTTCTTCAAACTGAACACTCCTTTCAATGAAGAATTTTTGAGTGCTCATGTTGATAAAATTATAATGTTTGGAATCTTCTGAATAGCCAATAAATAGGCACTCTTGTCTTTGGGGTTCCAAATCCTTCCTCTTTTCTAGTGGAATTCTAGCCCAAGCTTTAGAGCCAAAAATCCTGAAATGAGACACATCAGGGTTCTGTCCACTCCAAGCTTCGAAAGGAGTGATTCCATCAAGATATTGTGAGACACCCTATTTTAGATATAGGATGCACATTTGATTTCTTCAGCCCAAAACTTTGGTGGTAAATCTTTAGACTCCATCATGCAAGTGGCCATCTCTTTGAGAGATCTATTCTTCTTCTCAGCAACACCATTCTGCTGAGGTGTGTAAGGAATATAGTATTGCATATGGATACCTGCATCTTCACAATATATTATAAATTCATATTTGACATATTCACCATCATTATCAGAGTTGAGGACCTTGAGATTTCTTCCATACTGGTTTTCAACCAAGGCTTTAAAATCTTTGAAGATATAAAAAAATTCTGACTTGTACTTGAGGAAGAAGACCCAACAATATTCCAAAAAGTCGTCAATGAAGGTTAGGACATATTTGGCTTGACTCATTGACATACGAGGGAAAGGACCAACTATGTCATTTTGAATAAGCTCAAGGGGTATAGAGGTTCACTCATTTCTGACTCTGTCATACTTGTGCTCTAGGTGTTTTTCTAGAATGCATCCTTGACAGTCACCTTTAGAAAACTTAATTTTGGGAAACCCTATGACCATGTCTTTGTCACACAAATCAGATAGATACTTGTATTTTATATGGACAAACCTTTCATGCCATAGATGTCTATCTTCATTAGCATGGGTGAGGAGAGCAGTGGGGTTTGAGAAGGGCAAAGTGTGTGAAATTGTACACTTCATAGCTATGATCAACAAAACCTTTTTCTATGACTCTACCATTCAAAATTTCAATGATTTCAACATCATTGGGAGAGAAGACAACCTTATTAGGAGACCTAGTGTGGGTGATCTGATAGACTGACAAGAGAATGGTAGAAAGACCTAGGACATACAAAACATTATTGAAGGAACCATGTTCAAGATCTATTCTACCCTTCCCTTTAATTTCAACTTCAAAATCATCTCCCAAAACAATTTTTGGACCATTCGAATCATCAAGAGAGAAGAAGGGTAGAATATCCATAATCAATGATAAAGGAAGAAGATCTTACAGTGCTTGCTACCAGTGCATGAACACTCTCCTTGTCTTCAAAATTTTATGCACTCTCCTTCTTCTTTGTGCCTTCAGGAAGAGAGATGTTTTGCTTTTCAAGGAGTTGATTCAACTTATCAATTTGTTTCTTCATGCAAGAGCTCTTTGGATGATAGCCTTACCACAGTATGCACACTTGCTTATTTCACCTTTACCTTTCTTCTTCCGGGAATTCTTCTTTGAGCTCGAAGACTCCTCATGAGACTTGGACTTGTATTTCTTTTGATCAGGAGGCTTCTTTGAATTGGACATCTTCTTGCCTTTAGAATCCATCTTTGAATGTCCAACAACCAAATCTAGATATTTGGAAGGCTTGATGGTGCCCATCATGACCAACTTATCATGCTCCTGGGTTAAATATTCCATGAACTCTGCAAGTGAATGCATCTTCCATTTTCGAACTGTTAATTTTGTGGCATGGAAGGTTGATACAATCACTAAGTAGTTAGGTCCAAGCTTCGAAAGCGTAACCAAGACTAGTTGTTCATCTTTCTTTTCAATACGACATTGTTTTAATTGAAGAACAAGAGCTTTGAACTTGGAGAATTAGACTTGTAAGAACTCAAAATTGCTTGGACTCAGTGAGACAAGCTCATTCTCTAGTGAATGTCCCCTCATTTCATCTATCTTTCCAAATAAGGTTTGGATTTTTTCCCATACTTCATTTTGTGATGTCAATCCATCTAGATGGAAAAGAAGGTCTCTGGAAATGTTGAGACACAAGAGACCATACGCTTCATCCTTCCTATTGTGACACTATATCTTCCCTACTGTTGCATTGGGCTCATGCTTAGTTTTCATGGTCACTCTAAAGAGGCCTTTTATCCTCATCAGAATCTCCATCTGTTCCTTCCATTTGAAGTAGTTGAATGGAGTCAAGATGATATGGTGAGATTGATCCATTTCTTCAGCAACTGCGCCCTGAACATACTGAATGTGCACCCTGGGAGAGTGATTTCGATTCTACAAAAGAAATAAGAGAGGATAACAATCAAGCTAAAGGAGCTGTTATACCATGTGAAAATTTAGCCCAAGCTTAGATCAATTGAACTCACAAAATTGCTTGAAAAACATGCATAGATCCACTCAAATTGGAGACTGAAATTGGTGCATAACACAAAATTGCGTTGAATAAGTTTATATCAGCCAACCTTATAAAATAATAGGCTTTCCAAATATATATTTACATCATATACTCAAATTCCTAAGGAGGCAAGTTGAATCCTCACAAAAGCAGGCTTACTAAAAGTAAAAAAATCCCCCCTAGGTGCATAAAACACTTTCCAAACCAGTCAAGGAGGTCACAAATTAGATGAATGAGATGTACCAACTGATAAGTGATGGAAAGTAAATATACTCATGATTTCAGGAGAGAAATACATGGAGGATGAATTGTGAAAAAAGGCAGTTGGCATGTGACTAGCTTTCACCTTTTACCTTAAAAGCTGCTAAAAGTCAGTCAAACTCAGGATAAGGAAGGAATGCACACTTACTAAACTGGGTAGTCTACAGAGTTATCAAAATCTTATGTAGAATATGTTGAAGGCATTCATGGAGGTAGTTTAGGCAAGACTTGACCAAATGGTGCAAGTGGATGCCAACTAGCTAGTGTAGGACCTAGGAAATTAATAAAAAAAATTAATTATTTTATCCTATCTATGGGAATGGGTTTTTGGTTATTCTAACATGATTTGGCATGCTTCTATCTTCCTGCTTGGTTTTTTTTTGGCTTTTTTCTTGATTATCTCTAAGTTTCCTTTTCTGGTTGACAAATTATGGTCTACTTGGCCTCATGCGCCCTCCTTGTCACCTAGTGCATTACTTAGCATATAAATTATTAAAAACATCATAATTATTAATTAAAATTTAGAAATTGCATCCTAGTCTAGTATTTGCATATGCATGATATTTTTTTTACAAATAACCCCTCCTAGGCTAGAACCACTAGGGGTTAGGACACACAACATTCATATGTCACTTGTGAGGGACATTACATTCACACCCATATAACTTCCTTTGCCAAATAAAGATCATCTTTCTTCAAAATCCATGAGATGTCACCCTTTTTTAAATGAAAAAGAGGGGCCAACCTCTCCTCTGATTTCTTGTATTGGACAATGCTTCTTATTAGTATTTCAAGCATTAAGATCTCTCCTAAGAGCAAACTTGTCACTTTTTTTGGATGATATGTGACGCCATATATAACATGAAACATTTTTAAATATATGCATGGGATCTAGTAAGTGGACAATCTGAAGATGCTCCCAATATGGGAGCTCATAAAATATCGATTTCCTTTTCATTCCTTTGGACATTTTATCAAAATAGGTGTGCAATAATTCAAGATCATTGAACGTTCCCCTTTTGAATCAAACATCTCTACAATTTCCTTCTCCTTCTCTTTGTCATATTCCCTAAGCCATTAAGTCGATGTCATTAGTTCAAGAGTTTGGGTTCTCTCTGGTTTACCATTGAAAGCAGATGTTTCTCTTCTATAAGGGTGTTTTTTTGGGAGGAATTCCCTAGAGCAGTTGTACACTGGATTTTGTAGGTCTTTGTACCACCTACATTCATATAAGATCCATGACATTTATATCCATGATAACCTTTTTTTACAACACCTCTGATGTTATGGTATACACGTTAGTGTTGGAGATCAAGAGAGTCGCCGTGAATTAAATATGCCAAGAAATATTGCATTGGATATAACCAAATCAAACAACATATTTACCTTAGCAAACTCCTAACCCCAGATAATCATGTGTGGTGTACACACATATGCCATACAATGTAAAAATCCTCTATGATGGGATGGTTTTCGATACATCATATACTTGTATCCCTTCCCATAATTCCTTCAATCCATTGATCAATGGTTGTAGGTAAACATCCATATTCTTCACTTGTATTCTACCCGGGACTATAAGAGCCAACATAATATTTCATTATCCATAGACAACCACGGGGGTATATTGTTATTGACCACTACTACAGGACAAACAATATAAGTGGTGTTAGGGAGGGAAAATGGGTTGACGCTTTCAATGGCTATGCTCAATTGAAGGATCCATACTTCATCCTTGAATTTATCGGGTAATGTATGTTATATATGCTTCATGGATATTAAATTTGTTGGGATTCAAATAAATCCTTCCTCACTTTGGTGCGAGGCATGCCATCCCTGCAAGATATCTAATTATTTGCAATGAAAGAGCCTTCAAATCCTTGGAATTGTAGGCATGTGCCTCAATATATTATGAGGAAAACCATGTGCTTTAGCCTTGATTTTCGATTCTTGGTACCTGGAATGCCCACATTTTGGACATATCTCTTTGTATTCATACTCGCCTCTATATATAATATAATCATTGGGACACACAAGATATGATATATACATAACACCCAACATTTTCAGGATTTGCTTTGCCTCTTCACAGCTGCTGAACAAGACATTTTCACTCAGAAGTACCTTATCTTTGAATACCCTGCAGTTAGTGGGAAATATAAATGTACAATTTCATTTAACGTTCATAAAATCAACTAGTTTTAATTTTGATTATGTGAGAAGATTCCTCAAAATATAAGAGAGTTGATGGTCAGTTACCTCAAAAGTGACAAGAAACACATGTTTGACATGCCATACGCTGATTTCAAGTTGTATAGTAACATTTCTGTCCCCAACTGTGTAGAATTTGACTGTCCAGGTCCAAAGAGAGGGGTGTTGGAATCCGATTTAAGGCTTTCAAAGAAGGTTTTAGTGATTTGAGTGTCATCGCCTACCTCATTGTCCAAGAATGCGTATAACAACATTGCATCCATGGTGTTTAATTACGTGAAGCTTATGATCCTTAGGCATGAATGAATTTAATAGAGAATGAAGGTTGAAGAAGAGAGAGGCAATTCAGTGTAAACTGATCAATAGATTCAGGGCAAAATTACACACACATGGAGGAAAAATTGGAAGAATAGAATTACATTACATTAATCAGTAAATAATCTGTAATACAATGGTTTTACAAATAGGAGAATTTGAATTCCTTAGGTAGGATTCAAATCCACCAACCTGGATTGACTCCAGTGCTAACTTTGTGTGGGAAAATCACCACTAGAGATCACTAATGCAATTCCAGATAACTGAATCAATTTACAATTAGTGAACTGATCTAGGTAGGTGAGGAAATGTTCCCAACCTCCCTTAAATCATGCAAATTGGTTCTAGGATGACTAGAAGTGAACTAACTGATGGGGATCAGAGCATAACTAAATATAATTGAACACTGACTAAGGTCAACCGCTGGTGACTGTTGGTGGCACTTAGAGTAGGTTCCTAATTTATAGGGATTGGTCTCTGGAGCACATAAGATCATGTAGACTAGCACTTTGAGTGTTAGGTCGCCCCTAGATGAGTCCCCCATGGAACTAGTGAGGTGGAATTAATCTCCTAAGCTAGGAAAATACAATTAGACTATGGTGGTCAAGGGAGGATTAATTAATAATCCTAAGACCCCCACTTAATCATAACTTGAACAACTTGGGCCTTGAAAACTAATACCAAAGGTCACCCATACAATCTAAATGCAAAAAATACTACTTAACAAACCGAGGATATGGGGAAAACCTCATGGGAACCCCCCCTCTCAAAATAAGTAGTGAATCCAGGATGAAGCTTTCACATCAAGAGAAAATTTCTTCTTGAATAAAAAACTTGTGAAAGTATTTTTGCAATCTGCATCTTTGTGGAGCAGTAATGAAGTGTGATGGTCCTTGTGTGCACTAGTTTACTAGTACTATGCATTGGAACCTTTCTACCTTCTTCAAACCTGATGACAAATAGGAGAAGAAATGTTTCCTTTGTCTCTTCTTTCTAGAGGAAGAGTGACATGATCCAATCCATTGTTCAGTGAGTAGAATTGCTGATCAGAGCTTACCATCATGAGGCATGTTTCTGGGACTTTGTAGCACCTCTATGGGAGAAGTGGATTTACTTGACATAAATCAAGGCTCTCTTTTTGAAACCGAGACCTAGTTCTCCTCATGTTAGATGACTTTCTAGTCATGTTCTCAACTGCCTCAATAACCTACTGAGCGCACATAGGCCTAGGATTTGGAGTAGGGACTGTATATGGATTTGGATCTAGTTGAACTTCATCTTCAATTCCAAGAACTGATTCAACTTGGTCCCCTGCTTCTAATTCTAAATCTAAAACATTAATGGAAACTTTATCATATGCAAAAGGTTTAGGGAGGATGAATTTAGCTTCCATTTCAAATGGAAGATGAGAGTGCACTGGATTTGAGTATGGAAGAAAGTGTGATAATTCATATGCCTTAGAGGCATGGTTTGCAACACCTTTTTCTAGAAGCTTCCTAGTTGAGATATCAAAGATATCCACTAAGTCAGGAACAAATACAACTCGCTTTGGTGAGTCTGTATGAGTCATCTGGTATACAGACAACAAATTTGCAGCTAAGGAGGGAACATAGAGAACATTATTCATGAACACTCCATGCTCTAATTTGATTGAACCCTTTCCTTCAACTTGGATTTGAGTGTCTCACCCATGTGAATACTTGGACCATCAGTAAGTTGTAATGACGAGAATGATTCTTTGGATGTAACCATGTGATTAGAGGCTCCTGAATCAATGACGAAGGCATGTGATTTTGAAAAACCAGCCTTTAATGCATGGCATCTGTCATGACATTAAATCTTGTGTCCAGAGTCGGCCTTTCTTGTGCCTTTAGGGAGGGAAATATTGTTTTGCTCAAGGAGTTTTGACATCGGGTCTATGGTCTTTTTCATACAATATTTCTCTATATGGTTTCCTTTCTTACAATAGGAGCATTTGGGCGTCATAATTTCGGTACGCACCGAAGAATGATATATGTTTATTTTTTCATTTTTTAATAATATATGGTTCAACGGTGCTACATTAATCCTTATATGCCCCGGTGAAATTGTGTCCTATGCACATTCGTGCAACATTACCTTAAGCGCTTCAAAATGCCAAAAATCAAAATTAAAAAATCGCACAAGTTAGTTTTGTCCTAAAGTAAAAAAGGGGCAGAAATTTTAATTTCAAAAGTAATTCAAAATGTGTTTAAAACAAAAGAACCTGAACATTCGTTCATTTTTCAAATTTTTTTTTTCTTCAAAATTTTGTGAGGAGATTTTTGGATGAGAGACTTACACTGAAGGAGTTTGAAGCAACCATATTATTATGAGGACCAAAATTTGTTGGGTATGGTGAATCAATTAAAACCCTACATAGTAGAAATTTCAAGTGTGTAAAATATTACTATTGATCTTATTATCCTATTTAGGTTTCAATTAAATTTAGGAAAAACCTTCATAGTTACCTTCAATGTTGCAACCCTTCTTTTCTAGTTGCTTCTTTTTGTTTTATGTGGTTGAATTTTTTTACATTAGGGTTTAAATCCCTCTATTGTTCCACAATTACATTTTTACTTTGTAGGGATTTTAGATTTAACGAGTTTGTGATTTTATATATAAAGTGTTGGCTATGATGGGCCAGTTTTTGTGTCGAATCCAAAAACCTGTTGGGCATATCCTTTTTTTTTTATTATTTTTCATAAAAAATCACTTGCAACATTTTTGATGTGGTTTGGTAAACTAAATGCACTAGTGCATTTCATTAAGTAGTATACCGGTAGCTCTGGGCATGACATTATATTTATTTTCTAAAAAACACAAAAAATGATTTTATAGTTTTTGGTTTGTCAATATTGCATTAATGCACTGATGCATTTTTTTTATAACGCACTGTTACAACTGGCCTTGCTATTTTTTTTCATACAAATGTAAAATAAAATCTTTGTGGTCCATGGTGTGCCATGTTGAAACAACACATGAGTGATCTTTTGAACTAAACGCATTGATGCGTTTTACGAACTTAAGCGCATGAATTTTAGACCTTTTTTCTTTCTTTTGTACATTAGACATTTGTAATTTATTTGTATAATATAGTTGATAACTTCTATATTTAATGGTCCATGTTGTTTGTTGATAGAAAATGCATGATAATAGTTCGATGAATAACAATTCTAGTCGACATGATGCCGGCACATCCAAAATTACAAAGAAGGCAAGTGCTTTTGAATTTTTGTATTAAAGTTAATGTGTTTGAATTATTTATAAATTTAAATAATCTGTATTAGTTAATGTGTGACATGCAAAGCCAAAAAATGAGAAAGCTTGAGAAGATTCTTAGCAATATAAGTACAGAAGAGCATAAAACATTAATGGAAAAGTTGCGGAGGGATGAATCAGGTGAATAAATAATATATCAATATGAATTATTTCTTGAATTTTGAGTAATATTGTACTAAAGAATATTCACTAATATGTTTCAAATAATCTAATTCACATATGTTGAATGTTATACAAGTACTAACAACAACATAAGGGAATGTCATCATACGATTTTTTTTTATGGAAGATGCAAATGATTATAAATTGGTCATTAGTTCATTAGGAGTGGTGTTGGAAGTTTATAGAAGGGGGGAAATACTTTTATAAAACTATTATGGATAAGTGGAAATAACGACGTAGTTTTCACTTACAACACAAATATCAATCAAATGATTCCAAGAATCGGGTCACATGTAAACTACAAGAGGCGTTTCCAGAGCAATGCCAATGAGATTTGTTAGATTTGCAATAGCAAAAACATACAACAACAAAAAAAATAATTCAAAAAGTAATATTCCTAAACATGTTTATGTAGAAAATTTATCTACTAGTACAAATCATTCCTTTAATAATTTTAAATATGCTATATTTATTTTTCATATCAACAGAAAAATAGTTTAATGCAATTTTACATTCTTAGGAAGATTATGAAAATCCCAAGGATGAACGAGGTGATATGTGAAATGTGCCAGTAGGGATGTCTACAAAGGTGTATAAGGAGATGGTAAAGGAAATGGACATAATTGCATCGCAGGAGGAGCCATTTCAAGAGCAACGTGCTTCAAATATATGAAATCATTGATTTTTTTTGGATGATCATGTACATAGAATTAATAATTTTCAAATATAATATTAATTTTCAATTGTTAGTTGCAAAAAATGAAACAAAATGGAACACATTCAACACATAAGACACGACGACAAGGAAACGGGGGGTTGATAGCAATGTTTGCGAGTAGTTGTTATTTCCTTATAACAACTTAATATTTCATATTGGTTGTGATAGCAATGTTTGCGAGTAGTTGTTATTTGCTTTGTTAAAGTACGTAAGCATCGGTGCATTTAATTAATTAATAAGCATCGATGCTAGTTTGGTTACAACTTCTCGATGCATATATGATTTTAAAGCACCGGGAAGTGTTAAATTTTGGTTTTTGTATGTGCTCTAAGTGTTGGAGTGCACTGGTGCGTATCATTTTTATTATATTGCATCGGTGTGTATTGGTACGTTACGCACTGGTGCACTATTTTTTAAAGAAGTGCACAGATTAAAAAACATCTGCTATAGACTCCAACCGCCAAGTTAATTTAGTTATAAAACATTCCGCTAAAACCTCCATTAAAACATTCACTACAAATTGTGAAGGTTGTAGTGGAGGTTTTTTTGATAATTTTATCCAATCTTGTAACACTAAAAACCTCCGCTACATGCTCTTTTCCTAGTAGTGTCATGGTCATTTTTAAGTGATTGACAAGCAGTTTATTCATCATGCAAAATGTTCTTCTATGGAATTTTTTTTGGGATGGATTTACTCAAGGAGATCAATTTATCCTCACATCTTCTAATTGGATCCAAGAGAGCATTAGAAAGGTTTCTTTCATATTCAAAATTAGAGATTGAATAATTTCATTTAATATTTGGAAAATTTCTCTTATATCTCGAATGCTTTATTTTCTTACATAACTAGCATCACATTTTTTATGAAACACTAAAACCAAATCGTTAAAAGTAGAAACATTCTTACCAATGTTCTTAACTCAACTTTTGCATTTCCTTTTGTTGTGATTGCAATAACTACCCCTTCATTTTTAAAGTGAAAACAAAGCCCCCCATTTAAATTTGAAATCACTACCCTTTTGCAATAATAAACTCTTATGTTTCACTTTGATCCTTGATTTGAAGTTCTTTAGTTGAGTTGAATGCCCACTTTTGACGAGGACATATGATTTTAATAGATGGAGTTCGTTGATTTCATGCCGACGGTCATGAAATAATTGAGTTTAACATACACGACATCAATTCCTCCTTTGTAAACCATGAAATGGAAAACACAATCAATAATGAACATGTGCATCTCATTTGTAATCCACAAAATGAATAGCACAGTCAATCCAAAAGTCCCACGAACGAAGTCAATTCAGTGAATTAAATGAATTAAATAAATCAACCTTTAAAACACAAAGATAAAGCCTATAAATATAAGTGTGTTCAACACATTTGTAAGAGTGTATCAATTCAAAATGAAGTAGGCATAGCTCTGAGGTACGACAAGGAATAAAATGGGAAGAAGAATGAAGTCAAACGAAGACGAATATGTAAATCTGGGTTTTGCATTTGTTAATTACAAACAAAGTGGGTTACATGGAAGTTTTAAGTGTTTTGCAGGATGCATGTAAGATCAAATGGGAAACAAACTTGTGCATGAGATATGGGAATGATTTAGTCATGAATAAAGTTGCTTTAGGTCTTTAATTTGATATCGACACATAGAAAATCTAAGTATTTACAGATAGTGAAATTAATTGGATTACAAGTGGCAAATTTAAGTTGTTACAGGATCTTCTTAAAGTGTTGTTACTAGAAGAGCAGTTGACGAGTCATTACTGGAATTGTTGAAGGTGTTATTATTGGAAGTGTAGTGGACACATTGTTACAAGAATTGTTGGAGGTGTTATTATAGGAAGTGCAGATGACACATTGTTATAGAATCTATTGAAGGCACCAGGGGGGGTTAGTTGGTAGGGAATATCCTATTGCATCCATTCATATTGGGGAATAAACTATAATATGGAAAAGAGAAAATATATTTCCATGTATTAAGGGCCAAGGGGGATTAATTATTTTATATGGAAATACAAATATTTAGGGTATATTTCATTACATTTCATGTAGAAGTAGTGGAGGGGAGGCAGAGGGAAAACTGGAGGACTAGGGCACGCTGTATTGAGTTTGATGGAAAATGGATACTTAATCTGGACATAGGATGGTCGATGCTAGTTCTCTATTAAAGGGTTTTCATGTTGCTCATGTGCTTGGTTGGTTAATGGATCTTCAAATTGTTAAAGGAATTGAGGTAATGAAGAATTAGGATTTCTATATTTTGTGTAATTGTTATTAATTGTAAGTGTTGTTTAGGTGCACATTTCGTGTCAAGAAATCATGTTTTTTTTTATAATGTATTTCAATGTAACTTTCCTCCTTGAGTCCATTTGTATCTTTTTTGCTCTAGAAATTTCCTTTTGTGTGATATATAAAATCAGCCCATCCACTAGAGATCATCTAGTTTTATGCATTGTGTCCTTGTCCCTTTCTAATCTTACTAAATAAATCCTCATGCAATCCTTGGTTGACCCCATTTTCCCATTGTATAAACACACTTATATTTTACAAAACCAAAACACTTTGTTTTTCTAAAGTTACTCTTCATTTTCACCATGTACTCCATTTTTAAACTCTAGTAATCCTATCCTAGGGGCTCCAACTTTGAGCTAGAGAAGAGATAGCCTAAAGAGACAAAAATGGTTACATGTGGTGACCATGGCCTCCCTCTTAGTTGTCCATAAGATATCATTGTTTTTAGGAATTTAATATTAATATTTTAGTTTGCGTGCTAACACATAAGAACAAGCATCTCTACAATGATGGATAAATTCTTAATGGTAGAAAAACTGGTGGAGGAGTTTGAAAGATACAACTATTTGGTAGGAAGCAATGGCTTATATTATCATCTACTTATTCTTTTACAACTAGAAAAGGAGGATATAAAACCTCCATCTCCTTTTAAATCTAATCATGATTGGTTGGCTAAGGGATATTTTAGATTTCTTGTTACAAAAAATGGAAATTTTATGATCCTTGTTATGCTTCAACTTTCCTCCAATATCAAACAAGTTAAAAAGTTAGTTGTAGGGAGTGCAAAGATGAAAAAGGAAGAAAATCAAGTAGACCTATAAAAGGTAGGAGAAACATAACCACTCTTTTTGAAAATAATGTTAGAGGGTCTTCCAATGATGAAGAACCTAGATTTAAAGGCAATAGAGGATCAAAAAGGAACTTTTAGACAAAAATGAGGTAGAGCGGGGGCTCAAAAGTATTTCCATATGGTTGGAAGAGGGGCATATTAACACTAGTTCTTTCACAAAATGTAGAATAATTATGAAGGTGATAAGTATTTTCGTTTGAATTTTTGAGCAAGGGGTGAATGAGATCATAGAGGCAAAAGTTACCAAGGAGAAACCATCCACCCTTGGAAAGATAAGCTAATTTGTGATTTCACATGAGCTCTATTATAATATCAACCAAATATCCTAATCTCCAACATGATGAAGAGATGCTAGATTTAAAGACTATAGAGGATAAGAAAAGGAACTTCTATACAAAAAAGAGTTAGAGTGGGGGCTCAAAAGTAGATCCATATGGTTATAAGAGGGGCATATTAACACTAGTTCTTTCACAATTATGGCAATTTTAAGAAATGTGTAAATACAATTAAAAAGGATCATTTTAAAGATATTTTCAAAGATCCAAAATCTCCAGACATAGAAGAATTATGAAGGTGATAAGGATTTTCCTTAAAAGTTTTGACCAAGGGGTGAATGAGATCATAGAGGTAGAAGTTAAAGAGAAACCATCCACCCTTGGAAAGTGTTGCAGCTGCAACTGTTTTCCCAACTTTTTGAAATTTTGGATCCTCCTTTTTATTTTATCTTGCCTAGGAGTGTTTGGATTCCTGAACTATGTTTTTTCTGCACTTAACATTTTCCAAGCACTTAACATTTTCGGTGATTTTTCCTATTTCGATGATTTTTCTTCTCACTGTCGGAAGTCCGTTAACAATTGCGTTGGGGCATTAGTTATCTATGTCACCGACATTTCGGAATGGAAACGATGAATGAACTGACGGACGGGTTTAATCCTCGCCGATTCTATGGTTTTCATTTTTTAGACCTTTAATTGATTTGCTTTCTTTTCGCCATCGGAGCCATTTATGACTATTGATCGGAGGGCTAGTCCTTATGATCTCCCCCGTTGCGGCTGCTTTGTCAATTATCCACTAGTTGTTAGTGTTTCTAATCGTCGATACTGCGGAGACTTTTAGCATTAAATGGCTCCGACGTCGATTGACTTAATAGTCTCGCGGGACCCGTAGTCTGTTCGTTGTCCGCTGTTGCGGCTATGAATAGGACTATGATTCCAGAGTCCTTAGTTCCTCCGCTCGCGAGGTTTTTATGTTGATTGCGGAAGCTGTTGTTTGTATGGTTTCCGCCGTTGTGGTTCTTTAGCAAGCTGACCATCCGATGCTATAGTTGTTCTGATCTCCGATGCGACGGCTTTTAATGCTTTATTTCGCCATCACTTTATGTTGACCCGGGATTCTTGTTTTTTTTGGTTTCCGCCATTACACCGGCTTAGTGAACTAACCTTCCGACTTGTAGTTTTCTCATTCACCGATGAGGAGTTTTATCTGCCCGATGCTTAGTTTTGCTGCCGGTGAGGGTTTTTCCCGCCTTTTTGTGTGTGTTTTTACCTTATTTTATGGACGGCGGAGGTTTCAGATATTATTATCATTTTAAGGTTTTCGCGATGAGAGTGCAGTACAGGGCCTCATTTTGATGATTAGTTTTACTGTTAGTATGGTTTACATTTATAAAAAAAGAAGAAGAAGATGCAGTTCGCATTAACGATGAATTTTTCGTTTTAATTGCAGACAGACTTAGAAGATTCTCCAGACCCAGTTTGATGATTACTGTTGTGAAGAAGGACAAAGCAGAAGGAAGTTGGCTGAAAAGTGATAGGCAAAGATGTTCTGAGATCAATGGGATCTTAAAAGGGACAAATAAAAGACAAAGCATAAGTGATAGCAACAGGGGCCCAGGCTTGGAAAAGATTCATCAGTTACCGAGCTGGTCCCGTTTTATGAAGTACTCATAAGTCTTAATCCAAAGTGTAACACATTATATGAATCATGAGCACTCACAAAAGGACAAATTTGTGAGATTAAACGGTTGGGGGAGCCCAAAGGTCACACGGTTGGGGCAGCCCAAGGGTTTTGCTGTTTTGTTTAAATATAGGAATGTTAGAGGAAATAGAGGACTTTTTCCCAGTGAGATTTGTGAGGACATATTGTAAGAAGAACTATTTCCTTTTGCAATAGATAATTACAATTTGCCTATTGGAGAAAGCTTGGTGGAATGTTCAAATGTTGTGCTATGGATTTGTTGAAGAGGAACAATTTCGTTTTCAGCTTTGTGTCCATTAACTGTGAGATCGTTCTAACTCTTTGAACCTATGTTCTTGTATGAATGTTCTCCGGTTTATTTTATGAAAATTTCCACTATGAGTAATGAATGTTGTTCATAAACAATTGGCTATTTGGTTGTTCAAATATCTTTAATGTTCATGTGTTTTGAAAGAAGTATCAACTATCTGTGACTTTTCATAATGCATGTACAAAATACTACTCATTAATGAATGACAATTTTACTCCCTAGGGATAGGTTAGGTAGTTAGTTTTAATTTCTTGTCGTGTGTGATTTAGATGCGAGAGAGTTTAAGACGAGAGGTAAGAACCTGCGCATCACATTGTGGCCGCTCCTCGTATTCTCTATCAATCTACATTTTAGATAGGCACTTGCATATCATACTTAAAACTAAAAAAACACAAAAAGATACACGGTGGAACCGATAAAACCTTTTATTTTTGTTACTTGACCTACGGTAGCCGGATCGCAAACCGGACATATTCCCTACACCAAACAGTCACGGGCTAGTTGGGAACGTTGACTGGGGAGAATCCCTTGCTGTTGTTGCCTTTGAATTTCCAGGCCTCAACAGTTTCTGGCGCTAGAAGGAGGGTTTCTAGTGCATGGCTGGCCGGGGAAATCCATTTCCTCAAAATTACTCCACCAGTGATAGTTTTGAAAGCAGTTTTCCTGATCCAAATACTGAAGAGAATAGAGAACATTTGTTTGATGTGGACAACCAAGTAGTAAATGATATGAGAAGACACACATGGGCTTATGTAAAGAGTATTGGAGGATTACCCACTATCCTTGATTTAACCCGAAGAGAATAGAAGAAGAAAGATCATCCCATCGTGGAAGATTTAGTGTTGGTTGGAGATTTGGAAGAGTTAGTAGAAGTTGTGTTACAGGAAGTTGTTCAGCCTTTGAATCAAGTAGTCCCAAACACACGTTACTGTTCTCCTGCGCGGACTCCTGTTCCTTCACCTCCTCACTCTCCACCCAGACTCATGGCAGGTGTAATTGCAAACCAGCCACCTAACCCACCAAATCCACCACCGGCTTGGAAAGCCAGATCACCCTTGAACTTAACATCTCCGTTGCACGACTTACCTCAAGCTTTTGAGAAGATGCTGCCTAAGTTTGATCCAAATGAGAAAATGTTAGTGGATGACCATTTACAAAGTTTTTACTTGGCAATAGAAGGATTGAGGGTTGGGGAACATGAGGATGCCGTTTGCAGGCTTTTTCTCCATACCTTTAAAGGAGTAGCAGCATCATGGTATTTTGGTTTGCCTGCCAACTCTATCCCAGACTGGGATACCTTTGAAAGGATTTTTAGAAGTAAATATGCAAACCAAAAAACTCATGCTGCTCTCATGAAAGGGCTGTGTGCCTTAAAGAAAGAAAGAAAAGAGAAGGTGCATAGTTTTACCCAAAGATTTGCCGCTTATCTTAAGAATTTTTCTGAAGCTGACAAACCCTCGGATAAAGTTCTGATTGAGTATTATACTTCAGCTCTAGGACCCAAGTTGGCCATGTATGCCAAAATGAAGGCCAAACCTACGCTAGCAGAGACTTATGAAGAAGCAGAGAGAGTAGAGGCTGAAAAAGAAAGCATCGAAGATTATCTTGAATGGTCAGGAGAGAAAAATGTTGGGAGGAAATCTTTGTTATTTACTAAGCCTGAAGAGGAGCAATCACCAAATTTCTAAGGAATGGAAAAGATGATGCAGAATATCTCTAACAGAATCATAGACTTGGAAAAGGAAAAGGAAGCCCAAAAGTTCTATAAGCCTTATTACAAGAAAATGGAAGATAACAATCAATCCCAACCCCCTCCGCACAACCCTGCATCTATGAACTTAATGGAGGTAGGAATGGATAACTTTTGCACTTTCCACCAACAACCCCATTCTGAAAAGAATTGTCCTCAATGGATAAATTCAATGACGTTGGTCATGAATCAACTGTTGGAATCCAAATTAACTGAAGACAACGATGAAGAAGGGAAAGACAACAATAAATCAATAGAAAAACAGGAGGATGAGGCCATGGGTTTATGGGATTGTGTATCATCGTTTGATGCTGAGGAAGAAAAGGATCTGAAACACGAGGACATCCTGGAAACAAATGTCACAATGAGAAGCCAGGGGTTGATTAAGGAAAGCAGTCTTATGCTCCCGAAGATCAATAGACTTCAAAAGAATGTTAAGAAATTTCAAAACAACTCCTTAGCTAATAAAATTCCGGAATTTACCATCACCAGTCAAAATCCTAGACAGATCAACATGCCTACTAAGCCCAATGAAGAAAAGATAAATAATGTTGAACCGAATCTCACAGGACATAAGATGGATTATGACATTGTGGAGGATATAAAAAAGGTAAGGGCAAACATCTCATTATTCGAAATGTGCAATGTGTTGTAGCAGAAAGAAAAGCTATTGAAAGCACTTGAAGTATCAAAGGAGAGGCTTCCCACTGACAATCATCCCCAAGAAGAATAAATTGGTGAAGCAAGTGTGGGAGGTAAGCCTAAAAGCAAGACTCCACCTTTTCTCCTTACTTTTGAAATTTTCAACCACAACGTGCATAACTGCCTAGTAGACTCGGGGGCATCAGTCAACGTCATGCCGCTGTTCATCTGCAAAAAGATAAATGGGCAACCTAAACCATCTACCTGGAGGGTCATTCAGTTGGATAGAACGAATGTGAAGGTAATTGGGGAAATGGAGGATGTTCTCGTTCACTTATCTTCAAATGATAAGGTATGTCAATTCATTGATATTGTGGTGGCTGACATATCGAAAGATTATGGCTTGTTTTAAGTAGAGATTGGTTGGCAAAGTTGAACGGATATTTTTCCTTGGACTGGTCACATCTATGGCAACCATATAAAGGAATCCCAAATCAAATTAAAGTTTTGAGGGAGCCCCACATGAAACACAATGTTACTTAGTTCGAAGGTAAAAATGAACCAGTGGATTCTGTTTTGGGAAATTACTTTATTGAGTTAGAACCAGGAAACTATCAAGTGGAAGAAGCCAGCAATACATCAGACGCTCAGCCCGATCTCCTTCGGTTTTCATAGGCTGATGAAATTGATTGTAAAATAGTAGACTTAGCTATAGATGTAGATGTTAATTCTCGCACAGTAGCGGTTAGCGATTTTTGGACGCTTTTCTTTGATGGTTCTAAAACTTTAGAGGGGCCAGGAGTCGGCTGTGTCCTGATTGAACCTAAGAAAAACAAACATTTTCTTTCATGTAGGTTAGAGTTTGAATGTACCAATAACATAGCTGAATATGAAGCATTAGTTCAGGGACTAAGAAAAGCAATTGAATTAAAGGCAAAAAATTTGAAAGTGCTTGGAGATTCTGAAATAATTGTAAAACAAATTTGAAATCAAATACATTGCATTTCTCCTCATTTAAAAGCTTATCAAAATGAAGTATGGGATTTACTTAAATGTTTTAATGCATTTAACATTGTATCGATTCCAAGACTTAAGAATGTAGCAGCTGACTTGCTGGCCACCTCAGCTGCGAGGCTTGTGCCCTCTAATAATCGGTGCTTTGTTAAATTGATTTTCAGGCCTTTAGTTCCAGATATGATTACCAATCTATGAGTTTTTGATGATGATCAACAAATTATAGAATGCTTGACAAATGATGAGACCTTCAAAGGGGCGATTATTGATGATGAAGAACATCAAGCCGAGCTAAAATTCGATAATTTTATTCCTAAAGGAGTTAGGACTTTAGAGGGAATGTTTGATTTAAACGAGAAATTTAGAAGACCAACGAATGTGAAGACTCATAGCTCATCTCTACAGTTTGAGTTGATTAATTTGGGGACTGAAATGGGGCCTAAATATGTGAATTTGGGAAAGTGTTGCTCCCCAGGTGAAAGGAATAAGTTTATGAATCTTTTCAAACAATACAAATATGTTTTTGCTTGGACGTATGAATATCTGAAGACATATGACACCAATATAATCCAACATGTTATCCCCATCAGATCTAGAATCAAACCTTATCTGCAGCCTTTAAGGAAAATGCATCCAAAATTATAACCTTTAATCCAGAATGAAGTTAAGAAACTATTGGATGCTAGAATTATCTTCAAGGTTAGACACTCGAAATGGGTTTCAAATCTGGTACCGGTAAGGAAGAAATCCGGAGAAATTAGGCGATGTGTGGATTTCAGAAACTTAAATTGCGCTTCAGATAAAGACAATTATCCTGTTCCACCCATGGAACAGATATTGCAAATGGTTTCAGGTTCTGAACTATTCTCTTTATTAGATGGATTCTCAGGCTACAATCAAGTATTAGTAGCTGAAGAAGACAGACTTAAAATGACATTCAGAACTAGGTGGGGAACTTTTGCTTATAGAAGGATGCCCTTTGGACTGATAAATGCTAGAGATACTTTCCAGAGGGCCATGGACATAGCTTTCTGCGGTCTGATCGGCCGCAGTGCTGTAGTATACCTCGATGACATCACGATATTCTCAAAGAAAAGAGAGGAACATGCATTTCATCTAAAGCAGATTTTTGAACGCTGCCGAAAATATGGTATCTCACTAAACCCCAAGAAGTGCGTGTTTGCCGTTACAGAAGGTAAGTTGTTGGGTCACGTGGTTTCTAAGAAGGGGATCTCCATAGACCCAGAAAGGATGAAATCCATCGAAAATATTCCCTTACCCCATAATAAAAAGGGCATGCAATCATTTATGGGGACAATAAATTTTGTGCGAAGGTTTGTGCCAGATTTCGCTCAAACTGTTAAACCTTTGCAACAAATGGTAAAGCAAAGTGTACAATTCAAGTGGACTGATTTGGAGAAGAATGCATTTAGTAAAATTAAAATAGCTGTTGCACACGCACCCTCCCTCAAAAGTCCAGATTTTGAGAAAGATTTTATTTTGTACACTTTCGCATCTGATGATTCACTAGCAGTTGTGCTTACCCAGAAGGAAGATGGGGGAGATGAGTTCCCCATATCATTTATGAGCACCAGTCTGCAAGGGGCCGAATTGAATTACCCAGCTGTGGATAAATAAGCTTATGCCGTGTTCAAAGTGGTAAAACAATTCAGGCCATACATACTTAAGAACCGGACAAAGGTAATCATTCCACACCCAGCTGTGAGGTCTCTTTTCATACAAAAAGAGTTAGGAGAAAGAAGAGGCAACTGAGTAACAGCTCTACAGGAGTATGACCTCAAATTCAAGCCAGCCTCCATAGTTAAAGGGCAAGGATTGTGCAAACTAATGACTGAAAGTAAAGACAATGAAGAAAAGAGTTGGGAAAACGAAACTGAGTTACATTTGATGGATGTATGTCCTCTTTTCACAGCTCTGGACTCCTGGTATCGAGACCTTGTGCATTACCTTCGGGTGGGATTGTTACTGGAACATTGGAATTCTAAGCAAAGAAGAGCACTGCGTCTTAAATCAGCCTCATATCAGATTGTTGAAGGAATATTATTCAGAAAGAATTATGATGGAGTTCTTCTTAGATGCTTAGAGAAATAAGATGCGAAGAAGGTAATGATAGACTTACATGATGGGCCTGCCGGAGGACATTTCTCCGGAGATACAACAACACATAAAATTCTCAGAGCTAGATACTATTGGCCCACACTATTCAAAGATGCACATGCCCATGTCAGAAAGTGCGGCATCTGCCAAAGGTGTGGTGGAAGACAAGTTAAAGCAGTAGGACCATTAAAGCCTGTAATGATAATAGAACCTTTTGAGCAGTGGGGGATGGACATCATTGGAGAGATAAAGCCAAATTATTCCTTGCAACACAAATATATTATGACTGCAACCGACTACTTCAATCGTTGGGTCGAAGCCATTCCGTTGCATAAAGTAAATGAAGATGCGGTCATGGACTTCTTGCAAGATCATATTATGACCAGGTTTGGAGTTCCAATTTCTTTAGTTTTTGATAATGATACTTACTTTTCCTCGATTAGATTAACTGCATTTTCTCATGAGAAAGGAATTAAGTTGCATTACTCTGCAAATTACTATCCACAGGGAAATGGTTTGGCTGAATCTACGAACAAGAATCTGATTAGGATTTTAAAAAAGACGGTGATAGAAAATCAGAGGAGTTGGCACTCAGCATTACCAAATGCTCTTTGGGCTGATAGGGTCACCCCCAATACTTCATTAGGCGTGTCCCCGTATACCCTTGTTTATGGAAAAGAGGCCATTCTACCCCCTAATATCATGCTACCCTCTTCCATAATAGCTCAGGAATCCAGAGGATCAGATAATGAAGTCTTGCAGATAAGGATACATAATCTTTTGAAGGCAGAGGAATCTAGATCCAGGGCCAGAGAACGTTTTAAACAACAACAGGAGGTAGTAAAGAGATGGTTTGATAAACACAAAGTTGGAACAAAAGAATTCGAGGTGGGAGATTTGGTTCTCAAATGGGACCACCCCCATGACGAGAAAGGAAAACACACGAAATTTCAACAGTTATGGGTAGGCCCTTTCCAGATTGTAGCAAATTTTGGCCCCTCAACTTATAAATGGCAAGATTTACAGGGGTGGGAAGAGAACTTACCAGTAAATGATTTAGTTCTCAAACCTTATTTTTACCGAGTTTTTGTTTTTGTTCTTTTGTTTTGTACATAAATAATTTGCTTTGTTGGTTTATTTTTGATTTATTTTATTTCTGTTGGTTTTAGTTAGATTTTGGTTGATTTCAATAAAAGAGGCAAACTTTTGGTTGCATGGAGAGCAACAGAATTCTGGATTAACTAAAATCCTTGATTATAAGATTGTGTACTATTGTTTTATCTGAAAGAATTTCTTCTAGTTTAACAGTTTTCCTAAATGGCTATGAACACATTGAAGTCCTACTTAATCCTTGTATCTCTCACACAAAAGGACACTATGAATAGAGGAGCCTGAATAAAATTTAGAAAGAAAGGCATGCAGGAGGACTCATTAAAAAAAAAAAAAGGTGCAAAATGGCATGGGAATGAGGAACAAATGAATATTTCTGTTTACCATATGTTACGATCCTGTGGTGTCCAAGCTGGAAGCTACCCGAAGACAGAGGTAAAAATGAAACTCATTTTATTGGCCTTGAAAGAGTTACCTTGACTTTGAAATCTTGGTTTCCTTTTTCCTAAATTGGACTACCCTCAATGATTAAAAGTACATATATTCGCCATTTGGGAAATCCAGACATCTAGAAGAATTCAACATGTTGGTTTTATTGTTAAACAGTCTGTTACTTAAGGAATAAATTGTCCAGAGATCTAGGTTCACCATGTAGTCGCCAATTGTTGCAGCTGCAATTGTTTTCCCAAATTTTTGAAATTTTGGACCCTCCTTTTTATTTTATCTTACCTGGGAGTGTTTGGATTCCTGAACTCTGTTTTCTCTGCACTTAACATTTTCCAAGCACTTAATATTTTCAGTGATTTTTCCTATTTCGATGATTTTTCTTCTCGCTGTCGGAAGTCCGTTAACGTTTGCGTCGGGGCATTAGTTATCTATGTCATCGACGTTTCAGAATGGAAACAATGAATGACCTGACGGATAGGTTTAATCCTCGCCGATTCCGCGGTTTTCATTTTTCAGAACTTTAATTGATTTGCTTTCTTTTCACCATCGGAGCCGTTTATGACTATTGATCGGAGGGCAAGTCCTTATGATATCCGTCGTTGCGGCTACTTTGTCCTGTTGTTAGTGTTTCTAATTGCCGATACTGCGGAGACTTTTAGCGTTAAAGGGCTCTGACGCTGATTGACTTAATAGTCTCGCGGGACCCGTAGTCTATTCGTTGTTCGCTGTTGCAGCTATGAATAGGACTATGCTTCCGGAGTCCTTAGTTCTTCCGCTCGCGAGGTTTTTATGTTGATCGCGGAAGTCGTTGTTTGTATGGTTTCCGCCGTTGCGGTTCTTTAGCAAGCTAATCATCCGATGCTATAGTTGTTATGATCTCTGATGCGACGACTTTTAATGCTTTATTTCGCCGTCACTTTATGCTGACCCGGGATTCTTGTTTTTTTTGGTTTCCGCCATTATGGCTGCTTAGTGAACTAACCTTCCGACTTGTAGTTTTCCCATTCACCGATGAGGAGTTTTATCTACTCAATGCTTAGTTTTCCCGTCGGTGAGGGTTTTTCCCGCCTTTTGTGTGTGTTTTTACCTTACTTTATGGACGGTGGAGGTTTCAGATATTCTTATCATTTTAAGGTTTTCACGACAAGAGCGCAGTACAGGGCCTCATTTTGATGATTAGTTTTACTGTTAGTATGGTTTACGTTTTTTTAAAAAAGAAAAAGAAAAAAAGATGCAATCCGCATTAACGATGATTTTTTCGTTTTAATTGCAGACGGACTTAGAAGATTCTCTAGATCCAGTTTGATGATTACTGTTGTGAAGAAGGACAAAGCAGAAGGAAGTTGGATGAAAAGTGATAGGCAGAGATGTTCTGAGATCAACGGGATCTTAAAAGGGACAAATAAAAGAAAAATCATAATCGATAGCAACAGGGGCCCATGCTTGGAAAAGATTCATCAGTTACTGAGCTGGTCCCGTTTTATGAAGTACTCATAAGTCTTAATCCAAAGTGTAATGCATTATATGAATCATGAGCACTCACAAAAGGACAAATTTGTGAGATTAAACGGTTGGGGGAGCCCAAAGGTCACACGGTTGGGGTAGCCCAAGGGTTTTGTTGTTTTGTTTAAATATAGGAAAGTTAAAGGGAATAGGGGACTTTTTCCCAGTGAGATTTGTGAGGACATATTGTAAGAAGAACTATTTCCTTTTGCAATAGATAATTACAATTTTCCTGTTGGAGAAAGCTTGATGGAATGTTCAAATGTTGTGCTATGGATTTGTTGAAGAGGAACTATTTCGTTTTCAGCTTTGTGTCCATTAACTGTGAGATCGTTCTAACTCTTTGAACCTATGTTCTTGTATGAATGTTCTCTGGTTTATTTTATGAAAATTTCCACTATGAGTAATGAATGTTGTTCATAAACAATTGGCTATCTGGTTGTTCAAATATCTTTAATGTTCATGTGTTTTGAAAGAAGTATAAACTATCTGTGACTTTTCATAATGCATGTACAAAATACATTACTCATTAATGAATGACAATTTTGCTCCCTAGGGATAGGTTAGGTAGTTAGTTTTAATTTCTTGATGTGTGTGATTTAGATGCGAGAGAGTTTAAGACGAGAGGTAAGAACCTGCACATCACATTGTGACTGCTCCTCGTATGCTCTATCAATCTGCATTTTAGATAGGCACTTGCATATCATACTTAAAACTAAAAAAACACAAAAAGATACATGGTGGACCGGGTCACAACTGGTAAAACCTTTTATTTTTGTTACTTGACCTATGGTAGCCGGACCGCAAACCGGACAGATTCCCTACACCAAACAGTCACGAGCTAGTTGGGAACGTTGACTGGGGAGAATCCCTTGCTTTTGTTGCCTGCGAATTTCCAGGCCTCAACAGAAAGATAAGGTAAGTTGTGATTTCACGTGATCTCTATCCTAATATCAACCAAATATCCTAATCTCCAACATGATTTAGGGACAGTATGAATTATTTAGTAAATAATGATTTAATTTATAAGGAAATTGCAACAATTTTTATCTCCTTTGAGGGAAAACCTCTAAGTTGAGTCTTCTCGGCTCTTTTTCTAGCTTGAATCATCATATCTAGGGTTTTGTTGTGCAAAAGTGTTCCAATGGAAGGAACTTGATTGAGATAAAATATGAGGGCAAAGTAAATCATGTAAGACTTGAAAAAAGGCATTGATAGGTGGTCCTCTAGTGCTTTAGGAGATGAGTAATTATTTACATGACAAGTCATTGGCACTTGGAAATATGTCATAAACGTTTTTGCATAACAATGTGTTTGAAAACCATCAACCAGACCTACACTTGTCATAAATGTGTATCATATATATCAATGAAAGATACCCTTTTTCTATAATCATTCTATTGGAGCCATTTATACCATCTAACACTGTCAACATAATAAACACAAGATCCAAAATTTTATGAACAATCTATTTTAAATGATTGGATGTTCTTGCCAAAATTCATGTCATATTTTCTTCATACAATTTGAAATGCTTGAATGACTTGATATTTTGACCCATAAATCTAAACACCTTGCATTTCTTTATTTCAAAAAAATATGTCGTTTTAATACCTTTCTTCATTGATCTTAGTAAAATGCCTTTACAAGGACCAACTAATTCCATTATTTCTACATCCAGCCGATTGGGAAAAAATGGAAATTTCTTTTACGTATGTTCCTTTCTTTTATGTGCTAAACTAGCACATTTTCAAATATGGTAGTACTCTACAATATCCGTTTCACACGCCTTCTTAAAAAATGGCACATGTGTAAAACTTTTTGTTTCTTGTAATTGTTTTTTTTTACAGTAACGGTTATATTATATTAGGGGGTGGTATGACCACCAAGCAGACCCAAGATTACAAAATGCCCTTGTGGAAGCAGCATCAGAAACATAAAGTCTCATAATACACCCTTCTGGAATCGACAAAGTGGCTTAAAACCTCCGAAAACGCCCTTGTGGAAGCAACAAACATAACTAGTCTATAGACAATCTAAACCGTTCAAAAGCAAAGGATCTAACATAGAAACTAAAACTATCCATAGAGACAAAGAGACATATACATGAAAAGCGGCAAACCAGCAAGACCATCCATGAAAAAACACATTCTACCCGTCTGAGCTGGATGACATACCGGGGCCAGAAGCTTCATGCTTGACGAGTTTAAGAGCTAGCTTATCTACCTTAATCTCCCGCTCAGCAAGTTGCCTGGATAACGTATTTTCTAATTGCTTCACCTTTCGCTTGATCTTCTTACGCGGGAAAACCAAATCTTTGCTCACATGGTCCAACCTCCTGCCACCTTCGTAGTCAATTGCATTGACCTAGTTTTTCAATAGCTTAAGGTCGTGCTTTAGCTCTCTTACCTTCACCTCCATGGGGTTAGGAGTGACAGGCGCAATGGCCGAGGAAGACCCAACATCCATCCTGACTAACAACAAATCCTTAACAATAGGCAAGTGACAGAGCTCCTGGAAAAAGGCCGAAGCAAACCATGCATTTGATAATGCAACCTTCCTCAATGGACCAACCCTTTAAAGCGAAGAGTCCCAATGGCACTGGCAACACCGTATTCCCCAACGCGCGAGCAGTAACTCCTGTCATGAAAACACTCGAATTCTCCAGCTTCGACAAGACTCGTTTCAGATTCGCACCAGGTGTCACTGGATCCCCCGACGCATGAGCAGTAAAGGCTACCATGAAAACTCTCGAATTATCCAGCTTCAACGAGACTCCTTTCAAATTCGCCCCAGATGAAATGACCGCACCTGGGAAAGCATTTAAACATTCCTCTCCAAACGATGCCAAACCACATGCAGACTTAACTCCACCTATCCTGAGATCCATGAGGCACAGAACGAGATTGAACTTTGGGCTCCTGCCTTCGCACCAAGAGAAAAGATCGCAACTAGGGTGAGTATTTAAGCTCACCTCATCTGCTGACGCTGAGTCACGTGACTCCCTTACACCACTTGTCCTAAGATTTGAAAGGCACAAAAGAGACCAGAACGTTGGAGCCCACTGAGGGGAAGCCCGCGGGAACATAGCCCTAGTCCTATGGGGGCGAGCAATAGGAACCCAGACCATTAAGAATAAGCTCCCCAGGGCTAAGAGTGGAGCCCAGATTTGCTTCAATATCTGCCTCTATGTTTTTTTTCTGTAACACATGGAAGAACTCAATATTTTTGAAGGAGGGGACTTGGGCCACGATCTTGAGGATAATTCACCGCAGGAACATTTGACTCGGCATTAGGTTTTCGACTAGAGAACTGATAACAATTCTGGAGTCTCCAACGACAGTTAACACGGATATTCCTAGGGTATTGGCGATCCTCAGCCCTTGCCATAAAGCCAAGGCTTCAGCCATGTTATTAGTGTCATCTCCAAGACCCCAAGCAAACCTAGTATCTAGAGATCCATCTAGAGTGAAAAAAACTCTGCCCCCCCTACTGCCTCGGGATTACCCTTAGAAGCTCCATCTGTGAACAGGGCCATCCTGTTCAGGGAGCGGAGCCAGGATTTGAGCTCGGATTCCTCCATCCTAATCTCCCATGATTTCCTTTTTTGAGGAGGGGGCACTGGGAACGCCTTAGGAGCTAGCATGTTAAGCCAACCATCCGTGAAAGGAGGGTTGGTGCAAGGTTCGATCCAAAGCTGGGATAGGCATTCTCCCAGCAGAGCGAGAAATTTAGTAGCTACCTGATCATCTTTCTCTTGATGCTCTTTGAAGATTCAAGAGTTTCTTTCCAACCAAATCTTCCATACAATAATCTTTGGCAGTGCCATCCAACTAGATTTGGAACTTTTTGACTGGAGACTGAAGGGATATTTAGAGGCCCAGTGGAGAAAGAGATTCGAGGGACTCCCGGATGGGAGCACAGCCTACAAAGGGAGGGACGCTTTCCAAACATTTTTAGCGAAATCATAGGAAATAAGAATATGCTCAACATTTTCTTCATGGATGAGACAGAAGGGGCATCTCGTTGGGCCTTCCCACCCTTTTTTCTTAAGGTTGTCCCCAATAAGAATTTTATTGTGGAGGACTGTCCACGTGAAGAAGTTAATTTTTGGGAGACTTTTGACAACCCAGATGCTCTTCCAAAGAGCCGGATTCTCATAGTTTGCAGTGCACGAGAAAAGGTTATAACCGACTGAAGTAGAGTACTTATCAGATATATTCCCCCACCCTCTAGAGTCTTTGGCAGTGATGGATTTAGGGGATTTCCCTTTTAAGTTCCTGAGGAGCTGTCTCTTAGCACCAACCAACTGAGGTGGGCACAGGATGCCCCATTTCTTCCAAGAGCCATCTGGATTCCATTCTGAGATATCCCAAATGGTAGTCATGTTCTTGTTATGCATGTGAGTTTTTATATCTCCCAAGTCTAGGGACTGGTCTAAGGGAGGGTCTCCCATGATCGAGTCCTCCCAAATCTTGATTTGTCTACCATTCCTAGGGATCCATGTTAACTTAGCCGAAAAGAAAGGGAAGGATTTGAGACAGCTAAGACAGCTATTGGTGAAGTATTTTTTCCAGAGGGTAGCTTTACACCACGAAAGGTTACCGAAGATAATGTTCCAAATCAGTTTGGCACGCAGTGCTAAATTTTGCAGAGACAACTGTCTAATTTGCAGACCACCATGAAACCAAGGCTTGGTAACTTTTTCCCAGCTGACCAAGGATAGCTTCTTTTCATTATGATTTCCTCCTTTCCAAAGGAAATTTTTGAGCAGGGACTCGATGCGGGCCAGAACGCCTTTGGGATCTAGCAGGATAGAGAATTGGTAGATCGGGATACTAGATAAGACAACCTTAATAAGAAATACTTTCCTAGCTAGGTTCAACCAACTAGCTCCCCAAGTGCTAATCCTGCTTTTAATTTTCTCAACAAAAGGAAGCCAGGAGGAGGATTTCAGGGTAGCTCTGAAGATGGGGGCCCCAAGATATTTGAAGACGTCCCACTGGGACTTCCTAGTGATGCCAAGGATTCTGCTAATGTCTGCCAGGTCTCTAGGATTGCAGTTCCAGGTAAGAATATGGATCTTATTATAATTAATGAGACTACCCAAAGTGTCTTGATACTTCTCAAGTTCCCTTTTGAACATCCTTGCTGAAACCACACTAATTCCCCCCAGCAGGATCGTGTCATCAATGAATTGGGCATGGTTCACATCCTTAACCCCACGAGCTATGCGGAGTCCAAGGAGCTCGTTATTTTGCTGGCATAGGTCAAGATGGAAACTAAGAACAGAGGCTTGGATAACGTAGAGCATGGGAGAAAGAGGATAGCCTTGACGAAGCCCACGAGAGGCTTGGAAGAAATTAGCTGCATGCCTGTTTACCAACGAGGATATCCAAGGGGATTTGATACAGGCTTGGATCCATCTAAAAAACGCAGGGTCGAAGCCAAAATGGTGCATGACCTGAAACAAAAAATTATATCTAACTTTGTCAAATTCGTTTGCTAAGTCCAGTTTAACAACCATACCTTTTTCTTGGTGACTGATGCTTGAGTGGATCGCTTCCTAAACCAGAATTATGTTGTCGGCGATCTGCCTCCCTTGGACGAAGCCTCCTTGGTCCTTAGGAATGATGGAGGGTAACACAACTTTAATCCTGTTAGAAATAACCTTGGTAATGAATTTGTAACCAATATTGTAGAGGAATATGGGCCTGAATCTGTCAAAGCTGTAGCCCCTTTCTCTTTAGGGATGAGGGAGAAAAAAGCCGAATTAGTGTTGCCTCCAATCTTAGGAAAATTCTGTGATTTGCGAACCATTTTGACCAAATCATGTTTGACGATTTTCCAGCAAGCTTTGAGAAATCTGGCAGTGAACCCATCCGGACCTGATGCTTTGTCAGGTTCCATGGCCACAAGGGCCATTTTAACTTATTTTTTGGAAATCAGGGCAACTAGATTTCTGTTAGAGGAGTGACGAAGAAGAAGAGGAACCAAATCAATAATAGGGGATCCCTGGAGAGGAGGATGGTCTTCGTCAGAGTAAACTCTTTGGAAGTGATCGTGAGCTACCTTTTTAATTTCTTCAAACTCCTTGATAGTCTGACCCTGGATTTGGATTTCCTTTACAGCTTTGAAGTTTTCCCGACCCTGCGCTTGCTTATGAAAAAAGCTAGAGTTTTAGTCTCTAGCTTTTAGCCATAGGCACCTAGATTTATGTTTGAGATTTTCTTCCTCCGTCCTGCAAGTCGCTTGGAGGATACGATGGAGGCTGGCTTCTTTTTCTAGATTGGCGAGGTCCAAAGGTTGCTCTTCCTGAGAGAGTTGGTGGTTTTCCAGATTGCGTTGGGGTTCCATCCTAACGACAGAGGGGGGCGCAAGGGTCTTGGCCCAAGCCTTAAGATCTCTTTTGAGCCTTCTCAATTTTTATTCCTAGACATAGAAAGGAGATCGAGAAACTGGATTGGCCCAAACTAAATCGACAAGATCCAAAAATACATCTTGATTAATGAGTACTCCAACCCCCTCAGCCTGATTGTTAGTCATGAAGCAAAGGCCCCAACTAAAACTGGTTTTTAGTAGCTTGTCTGAAGAATACACTAACCCCCCAGCACCAGAGATTTCGGGGTTTTCCTTTGATGCACCATAAAAAAAAAGAATGCTGAAGAAGAATCAATCCACCAAGAATTAAAATCATCACCAGATTTCCTAATACACTAGGTTGGAGGGCACGCTGGTTGGATGCAATCAAACTTTGGCACATGCACTGGAATAGAGTCGAGCCAATTAGCAATCTCTATTGGCAACGTGGAAGAGGATTTCATTTTTCCAGCCAGTTCAACGAAATGCCACTTGATTTTTTGGGCAATTATTTGAGGAGTAACGGGCAGATTATTGAATATCAGATTGTTTCTAGCAATCCAAATATTCCACCAGACAACTTTAGGGATTAGCTGCCAGAGATTTACCACGTCATTGTTTGAACCACGAGGGAAAGGACAGCGTTCAACCCAAGGCTGGAAAAGATAATTAATATCAAATTGAATTGGAATAGCGCAGAGTCCATGGAGGACTAGCTCCCAAACAAGAAGAGTGAAATCACAAGTAATGAGGAGATGCGTTGTAGTTTCATGGGATGAGATATAGAGACAACACCTGAATGGACCAAGGAAACCACGTTTCTCAACATTTTCTCTTGTCAGAATTTTATTGTGCATTAGCATCCAAGAGAAAAAATTCACTTTCGGAAGACAAAATGGAGACAATATCGATTTCCATATAGTAGGGGAGAGACAAGGATCTTGCGGGAGCTGTTGAAATGCCAAATATCCTTTAGCAGTTGAGTATGAACCTAATTTATCCCAGCCCCATTTGTCTTTGAAATATTTATGCACATGAGCTAGACCAGTTAAAGAAGAGAGCAACCGATTTTTTTGAAGAATGAGATGTTCAGGAAGCTCGGGAAAGACCCATTCGACCCATTTACCATCACAATCCCATTTGCATAAATCTACCAGCCAGAGGAAATCTTTTTTCTTTAGCCAGATCTTTAACTCATCTAACATAATGACAAAGGAAAGGGGATTATTGCCTGAAATTTTATCCTCCCATAGATGAATCTTCTTTCCATTACCTGGTATTCTATAAAGATGCTGATTGAACTTATCAATTCCTTTTCTACAAAGATTCCAAGTAGCTGTACCTAAAGGAGTGGAGGAGGAAGTTAAATTTCTCAATGGGCTTCCCCTTAGGTATTTCATTATGAAAATCTTGCTGACAGGGTGATTTTTATCCACATATAGCTGCCAAAGAAGTTTTCCACCCAGAGCCAAGTTAGCTAGACTAGGGTCGCGGATTTGCAATCCACCCACAGAAATAGGTTTTTTGAGTATGTCACAGCTGGTAAGGTGCATCTTAGACTGGTTTCCTTTCCCCCCATTCCATAGGAAGTCTTGCATAATCTTGGAGATATGAGATGTAATAGACTTCGGGGCAAGAAGCAAGGAAGATTGAAAAACGGGAAGGGTTGAGAGAACTGCCTATATCAAAATCAGTTACCCGGACTTGGTAAGCCACTGGCCACCCCAAGAAGCTATTTTAGCTTTAAGCTTAGCTAATACATCGAGCCAAAGAGAGGGGGGACTAGGACCAAGAGTTAGTGGCAACCCCAAATATTTTATCTTCTCCCAATTATCAAAACCATAGAAACCAAAGGAATTTGCAATTCAAATAATTGAAGCATGCTCGACATTCCAACCATAAACAACACTTTTATTTGTATTGATCAGTGCTCCTGAAATGAGGCAATAATTTTGAAGAATATCATTAAAGGCCCGAGAAATTGTTACTGAGGCCCCTCCAAGAAGAAGAGAATCATCAACAAAAAGGGCATGATTTATTGGGTCCACCCTCTGAGCAATCTTGATGCCAGGAATGAAACCTACTTCCTTTGCAACTAATAGTTTTCTGCTGAGGGATTCAGCCATGAAAATGTATAAAAAAGGAGATAGCGGACATCCTTGGTGGAGACCTCTAGACGCTTGAAAAAATTCTGTTGGTCTACCATTGACTAGAGGTGCTATCTAGGGGCTTTCAGTACAAGCTTTAATCAGATTAACAAACTCCAGATTGAATCCAAAAGAGAGGAGGACTCTATATAGGAAGGGTAACTTGACTCTATCAAAGGCGTTCTTCATATCAAGCTTAATGAGCATTCCTTTCTCCTTTCTATGGAATCTTGAATGAAGGGCTTCTTGAACCTGAATTACATTATCCACTAAATGTTTGCCTTTAATAAAACCCCTCTGAAGGGAAGAGATCAACTTACCTAACAAAGGATTGAAACGGTTAGCTAGAAGTTTGGCTAGAATTTTGTAAGAGACGTTACACAACGAAATGGGTCTAAATCTTTCATAAGAAGAAGGATTGGCTTCCTTAGGGATTAAATCCAAGAAAGTGGAGTTTGTACACCCACCAACTTTAGCTTTTTTTTGAAAGAAAGACACCATGCAGATCAAGTCTGTGTTGATAATATGCCAGCAGGCTCTATAAAAGTGAAATGAGAAGCCATCTGACCTAGGAGCTTTATCCGGTTCCCCTGCCCAAATGACTTTCAGTATTTCCTGTTCAAAGAAAGGTTTAAATAAGTTTTCATCATCCTCAGTACTGACCAGAGAAGGAATATTAACCAAAAATTCAGCAGACACTTCCTCATCTGAGAGCCCGTCTTCTTTGAACAGGAGCTGGAAATGACTTCTTGCTGCTTGCTTTAACTTAACATTACCTGTAATAATTTTCCATTCCTCTATGGAGATATCAGAGATGTGATTTCTTGACAATCTGGCTCTACATTGGCGAAGGAAGAAGGCTGTATTTTTGTCTCCCTCCTGCAACCATAGACTTCGGGATTTCAGCCTTAAATATTCCTCTTCCTATCTAAAAGCTTGAAAGGATTTAAATTGAGAAGACCTCTCCCAAGAAAGATGAGTTGATGTGATATCACTTTCTTCCATTTAAAATTGAAACTTTGCTAACTCAGAAATTTTTTCTTGTCTATTGCTAGAAGGATTTTTTTGAGGTTGTTTTATCCACTTTTTTAAGGCGAACTTGGTATTTTTGAGCTTCTTCTCCCAAACGAAGCTGGGAGACCCAACTACGTAAGGCGACCAAGAAAGCTGCATAGTTTCTAAGAACCCTTCTCGTTCAATCCATAAGGGGCTAAAACGAAAAGGTATTGGGCTGAGGTCTTCCTCCTTTTCCAACGAAAGCAAGATAGGGTGGTGATCGGAATTGAATTTGGGCTAGATTTTAGAAATTACAACGTTCCCATCCATCAATGAGTTGTTAACCAAGAATCTATCAAGACGTTTATCTATGTTGGCTGCCCCAATTTGGTTGTTTGTCCAGGAGAATCTTCCTTTTTCGGTTTAAAGTCGATTAGTTCCCAGGCATGTATCAGGGCCTCCACCAAATCTTGGAAATAGTCCTTGCCAACGTTTCCTCCTTTTTTCTCATTCGGCGCTAATGTTATGTTGAGATCCCCAACTAAAATAAAATTTGAAGGAGAGTGTACATCCAAGAAATATGATAATGTTTTCCAGCACTCTTTTTTTTCCATAAAATCAACAGGGGCATAGAGATTAAACTGAGCTACAATGGTCTTACTTTGGATATGGAATAGCTCAATAAAATTCCAATGTTGGGTAACAAACCAACTTTTAAGGTGAAAATTATCTTCACTACAGAGAGTAGTGAGACACCTAGAGGTTCCTCTAGCGCTGACAACCTTGCCAACACTCATTTTCCATTTTGAATTACTAAGAAGAAGAATTGATTCCTCATCAATCTTAGTATTTTGGAGCAGGAGGATATTGGATCTAACCATTCTCAATAAGTCTTTGACTGATTCAGCTTTGATTGGATTCCCCAATCCTCGACAGTTCCAAGAGACGAACTGCTTTACTTACTCGGGAGGGAGGGAGTTATGACTCCCTTATGAGGCCTATTCCTCTTGCTCCTGCCTATTGAAATTTCAATAGTGGACTGACTTCCTTGCATCTTCAGTCTCTCCGCCTCTTGTTCTCTGACTTCCTTTCTGGACTTCCTACCTTTTTTGGAGATTTTCTCTATAGAGTCTTCATCTAACGAACTTGAGCTTTCCACTAGTTTCTTTTTAGTAATTTCTACGAAAGAAGGAGAGATTTTGGATCCAGATGGAGAAGGATTTCGTTGTGATAATTCACAAGCTATGGGTAGAATAGTATGAACAGCCCTAGTTGAAACCATAATACTAGGATTAGCTTCATCTTCAAAGTTCTGTTCTTTTGCATTTTGCATTTCTCCTTCTTCTAGATTAGCGGATTCTTCAGCTAGAACAACAAATTTATTAGAAGCATTAGGGAATTTTTTCCCATCAGTTCCATTCTTAGCCTTTCCATCTTTGCCATTCTTTCTATTGATCTGATTGGGACGGCCTGATTTCTAAATATGAACCCACTGAGTCTTTTCATTTTCTAGATCATCTTCTTCTTTTTTCTTGCACTTTCGGGCGAAGTGACCATAACCATGACAGAAGCGACACTTAAATTGGATTTGTTCATAGTCTAACTCCTGGGCATGAGACCAATCAACTACAGTTATGTTAATTGCCTCCGGTAGGCCTATTTCCAAGTCGACTTCGATGCATATTCTTGCACAAGAATACTGATCCTTCCTTACTGCCCTATCAATGAATTTACCCAATTTGTTTCCAATGGCTTCAAGGGAACCATAGCTCCAACATTGCAAAGGTAAATGAGGGAGTCTGAACCATACATGCACTGTTGAGGGAACATCTTGAGAAGGGTCGAAATCTGGAGACCATTTGTTCAAATAAAGACCCTGGGGCCCATAAAGTATGGACCATTCCAAAAAATGAGGTTGCGATCCTCTGCAGAATCAAACACAAAGACATAATACCCTCTTCTAACAAAGTGGCTTCTAATTCCATCAGAAACTAGGGGTCTCCAGTTTCTCTGCACCCATCCATCAATGGATTTTGGAGATGGCTAGAGCCCTATGAATTTCCCTATTAACCCACGCTCTACAAGATTCAAAGCCGTTTGGAAAGTTTGTGCTGGTAGTTCTACTTATGGGATGTTTGCTTTCTTAACAAATTTCTGTGAAGGACCTCCCTTCCTCTTCCCACAAGAGGCAATCAATCTCTTGAATGCATCAATATCAGGAGGAAGAGGCAGCAAAGGCTCATTTCCTGAGTCCATTAGGCAACACAAGAGCAGAAGGACTGAATGAATTCATCACCCCACACTCTAGTAACCAAGCCACCAACAGGAAATCCTACACACAGAGAGAAAGAACAAGCCTAACCCCAACAAATGTAGGAAAAACAAATTAACAAGACACAAACCGAAATTTAGAGAAAACTCAAACACCAATGCAAACGACTGCAGATTTAAAAAACATCCAACAACCTAATCAGGAACATAGAAACAGAGCCCTACATTCACGCAGACCTTCACACCATCGAGAGAGCAGCTAGACCGAGCCAATCCTAAGGACAAGAACCTCCCAGGCAAGAGAATCCAGTCTTGGAGGAAGGAACTCACCAGAACCTGCAATTTTTTTTTTGAAAACAATCTCGGAGCGAAAAACTTCAGCCGGAATATCAATTCACATGTGATATGTGATGTTTCAAAATATAGTCAACATTACAATTGAAAAAGAAAGTTTCAAAGCAAAGACAACTTTCATCGCCCCGATTATTTTAACTGTTGTCTGCTATCCAATTTAATTCCTCACATGAATAACAAATTTCTCACCATTCAATATGTAGTTGATATTAGTTTTCTTTATGAAATAAATAAGCTATCCAATTTAATTCCTCACATGAATAACAAATTTCTCACCATTCAATATGTTGTTGATATTAGTTTTCTTTATGCAATAAATAAGTTTCTGCTTTAAAATTTAGTTTCTTACATTGATAACACATTTCTTACACTTGTATACAATATTGATTTTTATTTAAATAAAAAAGAAATTAAAATATTTTTAAAAAATAAGGTTTTAGGAGATTCTCATTGCATAGCCAATTCTCTTTACCTGTTTAAATTTCAATAACCATCATTGTTTATTTCCCTTTATTTTATGTGCCTTGCAATTTTGTTTTTCATCTCCCAATATTTTAACGGCCATGCAATTTAAATTTATATTTCCCATATTCAAAGAATAATTTATTTTATTATGTGATATATATATATATATATAAAAAAAAAGCTTTAAATTTAATATTATAAATAATTTTTTATTATTTGGTATTGTTGAATAATGAGTTGGCAATTATGTCCTTTCACTCCGAACAACCATTCGCGTGCATAAATAGTGAATCCCAAAGGGGGATAATGTTGAATAATGAGTTGGTATCGTCCATATAATAAGAATGTATCAATGACCAGACTTTATCGATCAAACGATATCGACCATACTGTATCAACAAGAATATATTGGCAAGAAAGTATCTACAAAATTGTATTGACCAAACCTCATCAACCAGAAATATATCGAGCGTAATGTATTGACTAGAAATCGTGGTCGACTAAAATGTACCGAACCGAATGTATTGACTAGAAATGTATCGACCAAAATGTATCCAACGGTTCCAAAACATTCTGCTGGTGATTCGAAAAGATATGATTTTTGTAAAGAGACACAACAATTCAGATAACAAGAAATTTGAAGTAATCTATATAATCATATAGCCAGATGTATGAAGGTATTTCTATGAAGAAATAAAGGGTTCATCAGACAATAAAGAGGTCAGAGAAATGAATTAAAATCAGAGGTAGAATTTTAGGATAGCAAAGAAGAGTCCTGAAGATCAAAAATATCAAACTTAGGGTGGAATGGTGGTGCAAGGGAAAGTTGCATCCTTGAAAGGGTGTTGTAGCATCATGTAGGTTGTACCTGACAAAATCAGGTTGTGGGTGCATATTTTGGTTGTATCTGAGAATTTGGGGATTGGTGTCTTCAACAAGTTGTAGCTTGCAAAACATTGTAAATAAAATTTTGCAGTTAATAAAAATATTTGGTGGTTGTTCCCAATTGGGTTTTCCACGATAAAATTATGTGTACTATGTATATTGTTGATTACATATTTTAAATCTCATAAATATTTAAAGTGGTTTAATATTTTTAAAAGTATCAACACTGATTCACCCCCCTCTCAATATTGTGCAATATTCCAACAATTGGTATGAGAGCGGGATACTTCACTATAGTCTAAGCCACTGGAAGGAAAATCCTAATAAAAACCACAATGGATCAAGAAGAAGGGATAAATACCAACAAAGCTCCATTATTTATAGGAGATAATTATGCATTCTGGAGTACAAGAATGAAATGTAATCTCATTTCTCTTCGGTATAGAATTTGGAACTCTGTTGAAAAAGGGTATAAAATACTAGACGACCTACCTAAGATAAAGATGGAACAGATCGATATGAAGCCAATGAAAAAACCTTGAATGCAATTTTAAGCGGATTAGTGAATACAATGTTTGTTAAAGTCATGCAATGTAAGACAACCAAAGAGGTTTGGGATAAATAAAAAACTATCTATGAAGGAGCTACCAAAGTCAAACAATCAAAACTTCAAACATACAATAGGTAGTTTGAAAGTCTGAAGATGAAAGAAGAAGAAAATATTGCAGAATATCCTCTAAGAGTAGATGAAATTTTCAATGCCATTCTAGGTATGGGAGGAGAAATGGATGAGAAGGAAATCCTTCAAAAGGTACTAAGAACCCTACTAATGAGGTATGACTCAAAAGTGTCTATTGTGGAATATTGAGAAGATATTAAATTTTTGATAGTGGATGAACTACATGGGATTTTCACTGCCCATGAGATGAGAACATGGAAAGACAGATCATCAATAAAGGAAGCAACATCTAAGGTTTTAAAAGAGACAAAGAAACAAAAAAAGATACCAAACGAAAATCACTCATATGAATAAAATGAAGAAGAAACAAACTTTTTCAGGAAATTGCATAAAGGTACTGGAAAATACAAAGAAACATTACATCCCAAATGTTTCAATTGTGGTAGAATTGGCAATTTTTCTTCAAAGTTTCCTTATCCAAAACAAAAGGACAATGATGATGAAGAACCTTGCAAGGAGAGTCAAAATAGCAAAGTTGGATACAAGAAGAAGTTCCATAAGAAATAGAAAATATTCTACTCCATGGAAGATAGTGAAAATGAAGAGACAAGTGAAGATGCAGAAACACAAATTCTATTCATGGGGATAGAAAATCAAGTTGCAAAAGATGAATCGAACATGGAGTAGGAGAGGTGGATCTAAAGGCCGAACTCATAAGTTCCCTTGAAGAATTGAGAAAGAGAAAAATGAAGAATAAGCAATTAAAAACACAACTATCTAAGTATGAAGAAAAGAAAAAGTCAAGAGATGAAGAGTTAAGTCAAATCATTATTGATTTGAAGATTCAGCTTCAAGAGGCCAAGAAGTTTGAAGAGGATCTAAAACTGCATCTCAAGGAGATAATAAAAGACTCTGAAAGACTTGAAGCAAAAATTGTATTGCTTAGAAATAAAGAATATTGATGAGGGAATTGTTCAATCAAAGTTTGAGAACATATCATGGAACTTAGATGACATCTTAAGTGTCCAAAGATCATTAAGTGATAAAAATAAATTAGGATATGTCAAAGAGAAGAAACTAGAATGTTCCTTTTCCATAGTACAAGATAAAAAGAGTTATGCTAATGAACTGACAAGTCCAATAGAAAAGGAAGAAACTAAGAAATCTACTCCTCCTTTTCAAACTAAAGATAGAACAATTATGATACTGAAAAAAACCTATGGTAAATAGATATCAACAAATATTCTTAGTCATTGTTATTCATGTAATAGATTTGGACATAAAACATTGGATTGCAAAGCATATCAAAAGCATAATCAGAAGTATTTCTACAAGAATCGTAATCCTTGTGACAATCCAAGAAGAAAAAGTTTGAATTCTTTTGCACCTCTACAAAAATATGATGTAGAATGTTACAAATGCAATAATCATGGACATATAGCTAGAGAATGTAAACTAAATATCCAACAAAGAAGGGTACTACAACAAAGCCTCGGGACAAGGACCAACAAAAGGTATGGAAGAAGAAGGAGGTTGTAAAGGAAAAGAAAGAATACATGATAGCTCTAAGTGCTACAGCAAAAAAAAATATGGTATGTTGAAAGTGGATGTTCAAATCACATGATAGGAGACTCAAAAAAGTTCATAAGCCTAAGACGTGATCAGAAGGTAAAAGTCATTTTTGGAGATAATATATCTTCCACGATAATTGGAAAGGGAACATTAGCTCTTGGAAACAACAAAATCAAACCTGAAAATGTCTTGCTAGTAGAAGATCTAAATCCTAATCTCGTAAGTGTGAGTCAAACCTGTGATCAAGGGTACATATGCGTATTTGACTCCACAAAATGTGAAATTAGAAGAAACGAATCAACAAAACTTGTTGGGACTGTTGTAATAACTCTAAATAATGTATACATCCTTGAAAATGAAGAACAATTCTACATGAGTTAGATTGATGAAAGTTGGCTATGGCATAGACAGATGGAGCACTTGAAATTTGACAATTTGGTGAAAGTAAGTAAGAAGGTAGCAGTAAGAAACCTTCCAAAGATCATAAAACCTCCAAATGTTGTTTGTAGACATTGTCAATATGGGAAGCATACAAAAGAAAGCTGCAAGGTCAAAGAGAATACCACCTCACAACAATTGAAATTAGGTCATATAGATCTTTGTGGACCAACAAGGACTAGAACCTTACAAGGTGAATACTACTTCATGTTATTCATTGATACTTATACGAGGATGACTTGGGTGACATTCCTCAAAGAAAAATCAGAAGCCTCTGTGAAGTTTAAAGCCTTCAAAGCATTGGTTGAAAATGAAACAAATATGAAGAACAAATGTCTAAGGTCAGATAATGGAGGTGAGTTTACCTCAAATTAATTCAATGAATTTAGTGAAACTCATGGAATCAAAAGACAATTTTCATCTCCAAATACTCCTCAGTAAAATGGCGTAGTTGAAAGAAAGAACAATATAGTCAAAGAAGCTGCCAAAACTATGCTTAATGAAGCAAATATTCCAGACATATGTCGGAGAGAAGCAATATATACAAATGTTTATATACTTAATAGAGGACAAACTAGAGTAAATAATGACAAAACTCCTTATGAGCTATGGTATGGAAAGCCAACATTAGTCAAGTACTTCAAAGTCTTTGGAAGCAAGTGCTATATACAGAAAAATGATGATAATATTGGTAAATTTGATTCTATAACCGATGAGGGAATATTTCTAGGATATTCATCCTCCAAGAAGGCATATAGATGTTATAATATGAGGCTGCAAAAAATCATAGAAAGTGCATATGTAATAGTGGATGACATGAATCCAAGAAGAGTGAAAATCCAAGTTGATGATGAGAGAATAGATGACAAAGAAGAAAAGGAAGTCTCACAAAAGAGCGAAGGTGTTAAAGATGATGAAGAAGAAGAGGAATAGGAAGAGAAAAGAGGTGAAGAATCATAATAATGTGAAGAAGCAGACTCCCCAAGACCTGATAGAAGAGCTTCATCTAGAAGAATATAAAGGAGCCACCCTGAAACTCAAATCGTAGGTGAAAAAAGTGCATGAGTCAAGAGAAGGAGAAAATTGTTGTATGATGAACAATATTTACTTTCAATGATAGAACTAAAGACCTTTGTAGAATCCAACAAAAATAATGATTGTATAAAAGCTATGAATGAAGAATTGGATCAAATTGAGAAAAAAAAAACTTGGGAACTTGTCTCGAGACCTAAAGGAAATAATATTGTAGGGACCAAATGGGTATTCAAGAACAAATTCAACAAATATNAACAAAGCAAGACTAGTATGCAAAGGATATGCTCAAGTGGAAGGCATTGATTTTGAAGAAACTTTTGATCCTATAGCAAGGCTTGAAGTAATTAGAATGTTATTTGCATTTTCATGCTACACAAATTTCAAAGTATACCACATGGACTTTAAGTCTGCATTTCTGAATGGGAACCTTGAAAAATAAATCTATCTTGAACAAACTGAAGGTTTTCTCTTATCAAAGAACAAAGACTATGTTTTCAAAATAAAAAAGTCACTCTATGGCCTCAAACAAGCTCCAAGGGCATGGTTTTCAAGGCTGTACAACTACTTAAAGCAAAAAGGATATATAAGAGGGGCCACTGATAGTAATCTCTAGATAAAGTTTGAAAATAAGAATATGATCATCATTGTTGTATATGTGGATGATATCATATTTGGAAGTGACCTACAAATTCTAAGTGTAAATTTTTCCTCACAAATGAAGGAGTTTGAAATGTTAATGTTAGGTGAAATGACATTCTTTCTAGGGTTATAAGTCTCTCAATCAGACAAAGGGATATTCATTTCTCAAACCAAGTACATTAAAGAGACACTAAATAAGTTTAAGATGGAAGACTACAAACCTATTAGTACCCCTATTATCACTAGTCATAAATTTAATAAGAATTATGAGTCTTTGGAAATATATCATACCATGTATAGATCTATGAAAGGTAGCCTACTGTATGTGAGAACTACAAGACCAGATGTAATGGAGGTTGTAGGATTGGTTTCTAGATTCCAATCAACCCTAAAGAAACTCATGTGACAGTAGTAAAAATAATTCTTAGATATCTGAAAGGTACTATGGATTATGGTTTATGGTATCCAAAATCCAAGACTTCACTTTAAAGGCATTTACTGATGCAGACTATGAAGGAAGTATTGATGACAGGAAGAGCACCAGTGGAGCAACATTCTACTTGGGAGATTGTTTGGTTTCATGGCAAAGCAAAAAAAATCCTCCTTTACATGATTTACAAAAGAAGTTGAGTAAATTGTTGTTGCATCATGTTGTACTCAATTCATTTGGATGAAGCAGACATTGGAAGACTTGTGAAGTATGAGCACCAAATAGTGATAAACTGTGATAATACTAGTGCCATAAACATATCCGAACCCCATTATGCACTCTAAGGCAAGGCACATTCCAATTAAATATCTCTTTCTAAGAGATGAAGTGTCACCAAAGGTTGTGAAATTGGAGCATGTTGATACCGAGGAGCAAATTGCAGACATTTTCACTAAACCACTACCTAGAGAGTCATTTTTCTATCTTAGGCGGAAACTGGGGGTTCTCCCTCTTCATTAAGAATATTGTAACCTTGCCACCAAAGGAAGAAAATGTTGACAGGGGGAGGAACACCATGATAAGGTGAATCTATATTGGAACTAAACTTGTCTTCCAAATATCATCTAGTTTTCTCATTAAAAAACATAAAGACTTGATCACTACAAAAGGATGAAAAAAAGTAGAAGTAGTAAGAGTTCTATCCTTTGTCATTGTTGTCAAAGGGGGAGGATATTTTGATGTTGCCGTCAATGCCAAAGGGGGAGAATGTTGAATAATCAGTTGGAATTGATGTCATTTCAATCTGAACAATCAATATGTGTGCATAAATAGTGAAGCCCAAAGAGGGAGAATGTTGAATAATGAGTTGGTGTCGACCAGTATGCATCGACCAAACTGTATCGACAAGAATGTATCTACTAGACTGTATCGAAAAGAATATATCGACAAGGATGTATCGACTAGACTGTACCAACAACCAGACTGTATCGACCAGACAATATTGACTAGACTGTATCGACAAGAATGTATTAACCAGACTATATCAACAAAAATATATGGACAAGAATGTATTGACTAGAATGTATCGACCAAACTACATCAACCAAAAATATATTGAGCAAAATGTATCGAACATAAATGTATTGACCAGAAATGTATCGACCAGTTTGTATTGACCCAAATGTATCGAACCGAATGCATTGACCCGAATGTATCGATAAAAAATGAGTCAACAAGATAGTATCGAGCATAAATGTATCCAATAGATCCAAAACATTATGCTGGCGATTCAAAAAGATATTATTTTTGTAAAGAGACGCAGCGATTGAAATACAAGACTTTTGAAGTAATAGATATAATCCTATAGCCATATGTATGAAGGCGTGCCTCTGAAGAAACAAAGGGTTCATCAAATAGTACAGAGGCCACATAAATGAATTAATATCAAAGGAAGAATTTTAGGATAACAAAGAAGAAGTCCCGAAGGTCAAAAATATCAAACTTAGGGTGGAAGGGTGGTGTAAGGGCAGGTTGCATCCCGTTAGTTATAGCTGACAAAATCAGGGTGTAGGTGCATCATGTAGTTGTACCTAGGAATTTTGGGATTGGTGTCTTCGACAAGTTGTAGCTTGCAAAACATTGTAAATAAAATTTTGCAGTTAATAAAAATATTTGGTGGTTGTTCCTAATTGGATTTTCCACATAAAATTATGTATACTATGTATCTTATTGATTACATATTAAAATCTCATAAATATTTAAAGTGGTTTAATATTGTTAAAAGTATCAATATTAATTCACCCCTTTCAATATTGTGCAATATTTCAACATCATATTAGAGGAGTTTTGAGGTCTAAAATGGGCCTCATAAGGGAAATAATAGAATAAGAGCTATAATAATAAAATAAAAGTTCTAAATTTTGGAGGGGAAAAAGAAAAAACTATTTTTTTCTTATTATATTTTTGACATATCTCCTTATCGATTCACCCAAATTTCAAGTTTGGAACTTGTTAGATGTGGAATTTGATTCCGTATCCAACCCATACCCACACTGCATACTTCTGAGGTACCCAGGGCACCCAAAAATGAATATTTCAATAAAAAATGTATTTTAATATTAAAATACATTTTTTTATTGAAATATTCATTTTTGGGTGCCCTGGGTACCTCAGAAGTATGCAGTGTGGGTATGGGTTGGATGCAGAATTAAATTACGCATCTAACAAGTCCCCAAACTCAAAATTTGGGTGAACCCATAAGGAGATATGCCAAAATTACTATAAGAAAAAATATTTTTTCTTTTTCTCTTCATTTTTTTTTACAAATATTACCCTTATGGTTGACATCATGATCTTGAATCCTATTGGTTCTTATAAAGTGAATTTTAATGGTACAATTTTTGTTTTGAGACCCATTTTTACCTCAAAACTCCCCTATAATACTTTAACTTTAACATTATAATTAAAATGTTTGTCTAATATACATAAAATTATATTTAATATTCATAAATTCATTGTTTATGTTAATTATTTTTTATATATAGACTTTCTCTTTCGAACTTATCTTAATTATTATTTTAATATAAATTCTCTTTCAAAATGTACACTATATATTTGTTACGATATATTTTTAATAAATACGAGATTCTTTATTTGATATAAAAAAAACAGATTTCCTTAAAGTTATATGTTCAGGCTTCGGTACTAGATGTGATTTAAACCCTCAATATACCGCTGAAGATTGGTTGCTTCACCTGGTTACTAGGTAGGGGTCGGATACTGACCTGGGATCAACTACAACACCGCGGTTACTAGGGGCCTAGTAGATGTTTTCTTTGTGGGCTGAATGTAGAGGATATTCAACACCTCTTTCTGGATTGTACTTTTTCTCTTAGTATCCATTCTTACTATGAAGCTCGTTTTGGGTATTATTCTCCCCATAATGCATCTATATCTACCTTTTTGGAATATTGGTTCTGCCATATTGCATCTTATGCTCCCTTCAGATACCTTCCGATTTTCATATTCTAGTGTATTTGGAAACTTAGGAACAGATGCCTATTTGACTCAAGAGTGCCTACTGTTCATATACTTATCTCCCAAATTGATAGCCTCCTGAACTTATACCCAGTCCCACAAAAAAAACTAAAATTCAGGAACATTGGTCCAGGTCCCATGAAGTTTTTTCCTTGTGGCTTCTTTGACGGGGCAGCTGCTGAGCATATGGGTGGTGCTAGCTTTGTGATATTTCTTAACAATGTTCACTTCTTTAGCTTCTCCATGGGCTATGGTAGTAGCTCAAATACCAGAGCTGAATTATTGGCACTTTGGGCTATTTTGAGAGTGAGTAAGCTGATGGGTTTACCCATGCATTCGATTTTTGGTGACTCACTTGTTACTATTTCTTGGCTTAACAGACACACATCACTAAATGTTCCATTTCTGAATCATTGGTGTGATGATATACGTTCTATGCTGTTACATGCCCCTCCTATGATCTTCAAACATATATACCGTGAGCATAAATCGATGGTGGATGGTCTCTCCAAATAGGCTTTCAAGTTGGATATGGGTTCTGGAATCTTCTCTGAATCTCTGGAAGGATTGATCATAGATCGAGGCCATTTTATGCTTTTCTAGATTGTGCTGAGCTTCTGTTTCTTTTTATTGGCACGCAATGATTGATATATCTATTATATTATATCTGCTTTGTTAGAGACTATCAGCCGGCAAGTTTTGCTCAGGATTTGTCTGTTTGATGATCACTCTCGATATTATCTAGCATATTCTGACCTGTATTATCAGGGATGATGAGATAAGTCTGCTATTATTAGACTTAGTGCTCCTACTCTATGGGATGGTTGTATGAATGTTCAGTACTATACTGTCTTGCTTTGATGCGGTTACATACTTGCTTTCTATTTCCAGGAAAGTTGGTTATTGTTTAAGATGTCTTTTGATTCTTATTGAATAACAAAGACTCGTATTTTTTCCTCTGAAAAAAAAATGTTCAACTACACTAGAAACTTATGAAAAAAATGTTCTTATTTTAAATAAAGATATTCCATTCAGGCTCGCGCTTCAGATTTAATATTTAAATGTTTAAGATTAGGAAAAGGATTAGGATTAGGCTTGAGGATTTAGAGATTTTTCAGCGTAAGTTTGAGTTAGGATAGTGTAGTCTAGTTTATGTATGCTAGGGAACATTATTTTATGTAAGTTAGAGTAGAGTAGATTAGGTAAACTGAGTTAGGCTAAGATCTAACTTGAGGCTAAGGTAGGTCAGGTCAGGTTAGGTTAAGTTAGGTTGGGGTAGGTTAAGCTACGGTAAGGTTAGGTTGGGGTAGGTTAAGCTACGGTAAGGTTAGGTTGGGGTAGCTATTAAGCTAGGGTAAGGTAGCATATACTAGGGTAAGATGAGGTAGAGTATGCTAGGCTAGTAGCCTAGGTTAAGGTAGGCTAGGCTAGGCTAGGATAGGTTAACTAGTGTAGGATAGGTTAAGGTAGTATAAGTTCAAATAAAGTACGCTAAGTTAGGGTAGAGTAGGTTAAGGTAGGGTAGAATACGTTAGGGAAGGGTAGGATTTCTTAAGCCAGGATAAGGCATCCTAGGTTAGGTTAGAATAGAGTAGAGTGGATTAGGGTGGGGTAAGGTAGAAAGCTAAGTTAGGTAGGATAAGTTAGGATGGGATGAGGTAGGGTATGGTATGGTAGGCTGGGATAGCACCCTTGAAGTGAATAGAGGTAACTATCCCGATGACAATGGGAAACACCACTCTTCCTCGATTCTTCTGTCTGTCGGCAGTTAGCTTCTCCCAGAACCTGAGATCAATTTCCATTTCTTGTATTTTTGCTGGTTCAAGGAATTTTACATTGTGTCCTTCTCCAACTTTGTACTTTTGGATGTCTACAATGAAGGCTAATTGATCTTTCATCTTTGCTTGAGACTTATTCCAGTGTAAATTTCTTTTATATATAATGGACAAGGCTAAAGTATATTCCTGGAGCTTGAAATCACACTTGTAAAAATATATTTTTAATTCATTGTCAGATTGGAATTTCAAGTTTATTACATACTTAACTATAACAACAAAGATTTCCTATGCTATCTTTTTACCTTTTATTTTTCTTTGAGCTTCTTGATCTACTTTATCAAGGATATCATTTCCTTTTCCTCTAAGGTATCATTGTTTAGGGTGGCTCAAGAGAAATTTAAGTGAGAAGTAACAAGAGATTTCATATTTGTTCTTTTGACGTCTAAAACTTTTACCTTTGTAGTGAAATCAACAGTTGCACCGAGTTCAAATTTACTTTTCCTGTGCAACTGTCTTACAATAATTTGACTTCATTCATTGTAATCGAGCAACTATAAATCTACTACTTCTTCCACTTATGAGGCATTGGAAGATAGAGTGTTTATTTCTTATACATTTCTAGAAGCAATCGTATCTGAGGTGACTTGGTTGTGTAATGTAAATTTATATTGGAAAATATGTCTTCTCACCAAATATAATAATGGCTACACTTTACCAATTACGCCTAATTGTACCACGGGGTCTTCACTTGTTGACCAATATCCTATCACGTTAGTTCATATTGTGGTTTTAAAATTATCAAAAATTGAACCAATATATTGCAGGTATTGGGGGGATGAGGGGTTTAAGGTTGGGGTGGGTAGGGTGGTTTATAAGGATTGAGGTATAAAAAGGGGTGGGGTGGAGGTTTTAAGTATTGGGAGGGGGTTTCAACAAAAAGAGTTTGGGTCAATATCTTTGGAAATTAAGGGTATTCTTTAATATCCCACGGTCGTATGTGCTATGTGAGAGGTTCACTAAGTGAAGTCCCTGTGAATTGTACTGAGTTTCCACACATGCCAAAAACCTTCAAATTAGAGAATAAAAATAATTCATTGAAGTCTACAATAGTTGCAATGTTGAGAACACAACCTACTATGTGAATTTTAGTTACACAACTATGCACTTCCTTACCCTCTTAAGAGATCTCCCAACCCATATGTGGGAGATGTGGAATTAAGAGATTTATTATCTTGGTTGCATAATGAATAACGTTTTTAAAAATTAGGTGAATCTGAAAAATATCAGAAATCACAACTAGTTTATGGGTGCCAGCAGAGAGAATCAAACCTAGAGAGGTTTTGAGAAATCACACCAACTTGATTATAAACCCAGAGATAATTTAAGTCCCAAGGGAAAGATAACTGGAGTCAGTGGGACACTATTACAACAATAAGAAGGACTCATGATATAAGTTATAATAATTTTATTAGAAGGAGATCATACTCGAGATCAAGATGATAGATCCACACTGACTCCCATGGTTCAAGACAACCATATCTAAGCCTAAATTCTATGTTGACACATTGTATAGAGAGTTTGATCCCTGTATGCCTTGTTAAATATGAGAGTGTTGTGAAAAAATATGTTAGGTCGGTAGAAAAAAATGATACATGAGTGGGTTATTGTGGGAATAAAGAAAATGATAAATGCTAATCACATTTCTTACTGATTGTGGGAGAGAGAGTTGCAGGATATGACGTTATTACAGACACTTTTAGGAATAATGTAATTGGCCATTATGCATGTGTTATTATTGCAACCCTTTACATGAAAATATTACCTCTTTGGCTGTGGTTGTTCATCCAATATGCAATAGGTTTGATGCGAATTTTGTTGCCAGAAAATGGGAAAAAAAAGAAGTTATGTGGAGGAAACATGTGGAAAATTGTTTGGAACCTATTATTGGTCATTCATATGACGGGGATAGTAGAAGAAGAAATCTTATCTTGAAGGATTATTCTTCAACAACATGTATTTAATATCAAATCCCTTGGGAAGGGTGGAGTCTATTTGAGTTGCATGATGCTGGCAACTTAACATGACTACATGACCATAATTACATACACAATGGAAAAAAGTTAGTCAATCATTTGTTTATTGGCCGACGAGATTTGATTCTTGGAGAAGAGTTGATAAGTTTTAATCATGTCAGAATGGTTTATAACACTTTTAAATAATAATATCACAAGCTTAAAATTGAATATATAGAGAGGATGGATCGACAAAATAGGGGTTCAACATAATGCATTGCTTTTAGGGAATTTTTTTAGGATCCATAATTTTCTCAAAGTGTAGAAACCTTGGTGAATCTTACTAATTCTTAAATGTGCAACCATAAAATGTTTAGTGATTTTTTTGTAAAAAGATTCAACTTTCTAAGGATTTCATATAGTTTTGTGGCAATTTTGGCGATTTTTAGAGTAAAAAAAATTATCATATGGAATTTGGGCAAATCATTTTTGAAAAAAAGGCAAATTGATGAACCTTTTTTGGGAAAAAAGGTTGAAATATAGCCCATGGGATAAATTTCACCCCTAAAATTTCCCCTGATTGCTTCAAGGCATGTTCAAAGGTGTTTAAAAGGGATGAAAAGTATAATAAGTGGCAGGGTAGAGAGAACACTATGTACATAGATTTATCTAATGATTGTTACTGACTACATTGACATTTTTATGTCTCATAGTTTGACTCTTTGGGAAAGAGTGTGAAATGCTTCAAGAGTTCAACATTTCTTCATATTATGGTTATTTTGGGTACAAAAACAATCTCATATTGATGCAAGATAAATTTCATTAGCAGAGAGGCATACCGAGATGTGAAAATTTCATGCCACTTTGCGGTTTTATTGATGAGATTTTTTTGAGATCACTACTCTAACTTGCCATGTGTATTGCACTTGGACGGATCATATGTGTGTGAAAAATTTGTTAGAAAATTCGATGGGATGGTTGGAAGATCATAGAGGGCTTATGATTTCACTAACTTGCTTCATGTTGTTGGAATTCTTAATAGAGATGTCGAAGAAGAATCAATCCCCAAGGGATTTGCTTTAATAAATCTCATAAGAAACAAGAAATCATCTGGAAGAAATTGCACCAACAAATGATAGAGAATCATGATGTTTTATCACATTATGGTTCAATATATACATATGATACAATTATAGAATCACTTAAAGTAGGATTGAATGATGCACAAAACATTTTATCAAGTCTTGGCATGCAACTACAGGGACACACACAATCTTCTTGTACGTTTAAACCATAAGCATATGATCAAAACTATCCAACATTACAAGTAGTGGATGAAATAGTTGATGATTCTCCTCCAAGTCACTCTAACTCAATATTCCAATATTCATCTTCATCCATACTCAATTTTAGTGAACTGCAAACAATGGAAAGTGGGTGGAGGCATGAGTTGGAAGAAATTGTAGATACCATTGATGAGAGTGTGACCACAACTACCAAACCAATGGTAGAGCTTGATGGTAAGGATATGTTCAAATCTTGTTTGGTTATTCAGTTGAATGGAAATTCAACTTTATCCAAATAGAGGTTGACTAGAGTGAGAAACGGGGTCTACTTTAGGAAATATGAAAGGGTTTTAAAAAATGATGTTTCAATCGGCTTTGAAATTGGATTGGATTGCAGTGTGTTGTTTGAGAGAAACTAAATACTTGTAGCTGAACATGCCATGCGAAAAGGTGTTTCTCGAAGTACCAAAGAAGTTGTTTCTTGTGGAACTTGGTTGGAAGGGTTTAAGGAATATGAAATAAGGATGACAATTGGGTGTTTGATTACCAAAATGACATTGATATTTTGGATAGGCTAGAAGGTGTTAAGCTTCAGTTTTGTTGGTACAATAAAATAAAAGGGAAACACTTGTAAACGTATGATTTGACAGATCATATTTTTGTACAACTTAAATCTATTATAGCAATGACCAATGACCAACTTATCATACAACAATAGGAATGCCACATACAAATTAGAAGAAAGTGATCACAATTTCTTTTCTTTCAAAAATCTCAACAAGGTGAATTTAAATAATATTGTAATTTATTTTTTCTTATTCATTCCCATCTAATAGATAATTTATAAATAATTATTGGTTGTATATATATATTTTTAATTTCATGCAGCAATGCCATCTTGATTTTATACTTTTTGGCTTCATGTGCAGTGAATGGTTCGATTGGTGAATTTTTGGATAAACCAACCTATTTTTTTCCACTACTTTTTCGTGCAATTTTTTTTACCATTCATCTTTTGTGGTCATATTTCAACTTTCAAGATATATACTATGCTAGTGTAACTGTCCATCTTATGGTTTTAAATTGAATTTCAATACAGATTTGGATTTCACATGATGATTTGATTTTTACAGGTGCGTGTGTTGATGCAAATTTAGGTGTCATTCATGATGTCAACCTCATGTCAATGAGATTTAAAAATCAAGGCTAAAGGTGTTGGGATGTTCTCAATCAAGCAAATTGGCATTGTGGATTATGGAGAACTTGCTTTCCTCAATGCTAGTGGTCATTTAGAGCTGATGTCAATATCATATGATCAAATACTTTATCTTTACATGTTTTCAAAATTCAAGGCAATGCCTCCTTTAAAATTTTAGTAGTTTTTTAGTAGTGGAAATGGATAAGGGGGCTCTTTTGAGTACAATTTCTGTCATATATAGCATCATAGCTATAAGATAAACTAGTACTCTTAACTTAACAATGATTTCGAGTTATCATATCTTCTATTTTTATTTATAAAAATATATGTGAATGTTTATAATTCATTTTAGCTTTATGGATTTATGTGTGAGTTAATTTTTTTTCATCCTTTCTTCTTCCACCAGAGACTTGAATCTTTTTGTAAATATCTTGGACCGACTTCTGCAATTGTATTTGGATTTTTGAAATTCTAATAATTTTGCAACTATTACTATTAACTATGCTCTGTGTTTTATTTTTGTGGGGTTACTATTTTTGTTGCTTCATGAAGTTATTTAGATACGAGGTATGATTCTTGGAATAACATGCACTACCATATTATAATTTTGTGGCGTTTAGATAACCAAGGTGATAGTATTTTGTTTTTTTACGCAGTATTTTATTGATTGGATAAGTTTAGTGTTGCCACTTGTTATGAATATGTATGCAAGATTTCACACTTTCTCCATAATTGAGGTTGAGTTTTCTAGTGTTAAAATTGAGGTAGTCTTTCCTTTTGTTGTTCTATACGAGGACAATTTCCAAAGTGTGTTTATTTTCTATATAGTATCACATTGTATTAAGGACACTGTTTAATATGTTTGAAGATGCATTTGGTTGCTCGTCAACTCCAAAGTTAAGATATGTAGCTAATCGAGAGTTTTGGAGTTTAAAAATTGTATTGTATTTTTTGTAGGCATTCTACTAAAAGATCTAACTCTTCATTTTCTAGGTTGGGGTTTAGGTGGGTTTTGAGATTCAATTAAACCTTGCTCCATGAAAACCAAGGAAAGTGAGTGTTATTACTAGATTTTCACCTTTTTCCATACTTGTATTTCTTTTCTTTTACTAGTTTCTAGACCCTTTTTCTATTTTCATTTTTATTTCTTATTTATATTTCCGCATTTGCAAGATTATGAATTATAAGTGGGCTTATATATATTTAAAATATTCCTAAAGTATTCTAGTGATTCATTTTATATATGTGCTAATTCATTTTATGAAGGTTTGCTCATTATTCTCAATAATGTGTGATTTGACACATTCTGACAGCGGAATACATGGAGGTTATACAGATTGGCGCTGCCAAAATGTCTATTTTTCTCTGTTTTAGTCATTGTCATTGGAAACAGATTATGAGGAGATGGAAGAGAATTTCAGAAAACACAAAGAGTTTTTTTTCAAGTAAGGGCTCATTCACAAAAACCTCCCTCATTTTTTCAACAGGTACCATGGTTTGGAATATTCAAATGAATCTTTATGGCCTATTTTTCTAGATTTTAACATTTAATGATTTCATGTTTTTGTCATTATATTTGGGCACGTATTATGATCAATTGGAGATGAATTTTTAAAAACCAAAAGAGGTTTTTGTTCATCACAAACCTATTAAAAATAACCTCTCTCATAATTCAAACATATGTCACGGTTTAGCAGATACAAGTGGTTATTTCAGGCCATATTTTCCAGAAATTCGTCAGATTTCCCTCAAAATCTGATTTTGCTATTTTGGGCATATTTAACCCTAGAGTTATGGATCTGGAAACTGTCTTTAGATATCTAATTTATTATAAATGTAATGAATCAAATGGAAAGAGGGTTGTTGATAAGAGATGATCGGATAGGGCTATCTAGCATATTATTAAAGTCTGAAACTTATTTTTGAAGCGTGTAAGTATATTTTGAAATTAAATGGAGGATGGAAAATCTATTATGAGCCATTTTTGACTTATACTTAAATGCAAATACAAATCCATGTTTTGGTGTAGTTCTTCTTGTGATTCTTACAATGGATGGTGTTTCTATCTCTTTTGTTTCTCCCTAGCAGTCTTATGCATTTGCATCTCTTTAGTTCAAAATGTTTTTATGTCTTAAAGTATTTGTACCTTGTGTATGTATCAGCTATTTGTTGTCATACATATAATATTAAAAAATGGCTCATGTATGTCTACTGTCTATAGTCTTCATACTTTTATATCATCCTTGTTACTTTCTCTTATATGTACCTATTGGTAGATGGTTTATACCTAATGACTAGTCTATCCACCCTGTTTGATTTCTTCCTTGTTATTATACACTAGAAAACCCAAAATTCAAAACCTAAACCTTTAATTTATACCTTATGGGTTGCCTGGGATTTGTACCATTGTATATTCCCTAGGAGAATGAGAAAGCTTAGATCCAGTCTTTGACGGTGACCAAGGGCTGGTTACATAGTTTAGACTACAATCATTCACTTGGTGACTCCATGATCCAAGAACCCATTGTCGACTCCATTGTTTCAAGATGTCAAAGACCATGGAAACCATTTTGGCACAGAGGTTTGCACCTTTCAATTTTTTAGTTGTTCGAGGCTTCCAAATGCAGTACCTATCATGGACAAGTGCGAAGATTTCCTTCCACGGTTCAGAGAGGGAAAAGATGACAATCCAAAAATTCATGTAAATATGTTTCATTAATATATGGACTAGCTGAATATACATGACGAGGATGTATTCATGAAAATGTTCATGTACTCCTTGGAAAGGGATGCTAGACAATGGTACATGTCTCTTCCTATCTCTAACATTTTCTTCATTAAAATATTTTCATGCTATTTTTTATTCATATTGCAAAAGAATTTATCCACCTGAGTGTATTTTCGACCATTGCTGCGAGGGATATGCATTATATATTCAGTGTTCAATACCATATTCCTCTAGTAATGTAGATGGTTATACTATGAAAGATGAAGAAGACTCGTTATCAGTTGTATCTTCTTCTAACTCTGTTTTATAGCAGGAAAAAATTCAAAATTCTGATATTAAAATTGATGATAGCATTATAGAACATAAATATTAATCTTTAAAAATTGATCAAGCATTGTCACCCTTCCAGGAAACTCATGAAGTGAAGGTTTATGGAGTTCAAAGTTCAGAATTTTTTGAATATCAACTCTTTAATGATGAATGTAATAAAAGATGTCAAACATGTTATGAAAAATCTATGGTTTCAGAATTTGTTGAAGATGAAGAGGAAAAATTTTCAACTTCTACTATCAAGGAAGAATCCCATGATCATTATGATAACCAAGCTACTGTTTTAAGTCATGTTGAAAATGATTTTACTAATGACATCAACGAAGATAGTTTGGAATGTTCTCATTATGTTCTGTCAAAACCCCAAAATTTTCGAAAAATTTAAAATTTTTAAAATACAGATAAACTTCATAAATGCAGTCAACTAATTGTTTTAATTAGTTATATGTTAATGAATTCATTATCTGAATTATCTAATTGATTATGTTCATCTTATAGAACAATTCTTTTTCGGTTTAATGATTTGTTTTTCTTTGCGACCACAAGGTGGAACTGTCATGATATTCTGGGATTACTTAGCTTTTGAGCTAACGTAGAAAGTTACCTGCTCTCACAGATTTACAGGTAAGAAAGATCCGGTGCTGCTTGTTCGTATTCATTACGCATACAGATATATGTTCAGTAAAAGAGTATAAATGCTATTCAATTTCAAATGCTTTATGAGGTAAAACCATTAAGTCGTTATTCTTTTTAAAAACACTATGGAAATGAGATTCAGTCCCATCAGTATTGATGACAGTTGCTTTCTTTCTAGTAGTGTAATTTATAGCTCCTGTTGCGTACTAGACTCTTCGATGTTTACCAAGGTCATCGTGTGTGTAACCGTATTAATCTTTCTTTGCATGCAGACTAAGGATGGTAGGGTTATTATGTTAAATATCTATCTTAAACTTGTGAACATATACTATTTACGTTGTAATAGATTTGGTTACTCCTTGTGATAAGTAATGCCCATTGATAATTGAATGTTTGCACCAATATTCCAACTTCTAAAGTTCTGAAGTTTAAAAGAATTATAACATTATTACATGCTGCTCTAAAAAGGAGTTAAGTTAATGTTGATGCACTGAGTTCTTTTTACACATAACTTATTTGGAGGATAAAGTTCAGTTATGGTTATTAAATCATCAAAATTTATGTGATGTCAACCCTGAGAAATACTATAATGCTTAATATTTATTCTCTCTACAAACTTACTGGTTATACAATAAATACTTAAATACAAAACTAGAGCTAATCTTGCAAGATGGTATCTTATCAAGAATAGGTTCTATGAACATCCTTTTATAATTATTAAAAGGCATATCCTTAATGGATTTATAACCATTGAAAGAATGCATAATATGTTAGTATAATAAATGGTAGTATTATTGTCCCCACCCTTGGTGAGCTTAAGGCTATAACTTTTATGTGGATGATTCCTTTGTTAGATGATAAGTGGCATAACCCTTGCCATACTTTAATAGTTGTTGAAAGATTAATTTGTAGAGTAAAAATAATAGGGTCACGAAATGGAGCGCGCCATAATGAAACTATGGTTTAACCTTGATCTAAGTTTTATAATCTTTTACTATATGCCCCTCTTGCTTGTATGATGTTCTAGGTCGCATTATATCATACTATTGCTATGTTATAATCATTTGATTAAATTAAATACTTTATGGCAGCACCTTGGATAGGTTAATCGTTTGAGTGATTACTTTGCATTGCATAAAAAGAAGGTGCAATGTAAAAATGCAAGGGGTCGTTGAACAGACCACATTCCACGATGAGTTATGGTTTATGCTTTTGTTAAGAGCTATAATTGTTTGAATAAAAAGCATTTTTATTTATCCTAACGCTACTCATTTTAGCTATTAGATTCTTTCCTTTGTTTCAAAATAAAATAATAAAGTTACTGAAATGAATACTGCACAGAGAATTGTTTATCTATCAAAACCTACTTCTGTTAGTAAAAAGATACAGCTTCTTTCCCTTTACTAAAATTTGACATTCACAATCTAAGTCTAACCCTAACTCTACTCCATGTACAGAATGCTATTTCTTCTGATAACAAAATAAAAGTAAACATTCTCTTAATCAAGCTAACATATTATTCTATAATTGCATCATACTTTCTTTATATAAATTCACCACCTGTGCTAGAGTACGATCTGGATTACTCCAGATGAGGAAAAACACAGGTAGGATTTGTTTCTCATTAAGAATAAATTCATTACTAACAAACCAAGTTGTCCTATCCACTAAGTTTTTACATCATAAACTGCAAATACATCATTCAATCATACACATATAATAACACAAAAATTAATAAATAACGGAACCTGTTCTTAGAGCTTGGTCGACATCAGCAATGGGATGCCGTTCCTCCCTACCAACTCCTGGAGAGCACTCAAATAGCGACTCCTCAGGACCCCCGAGCTTGCTCTGGTCTCCCTGGCTGGAACTAGGTGCAGCAAATAATCAAGTACTAGTCCTGAGACTCAATACCAGTCCTGGACTCATCAGTCAATTCTCTCAGCTAGCAAGCTGTATCAGACCAAGTTACTGCAGTTTATCTCTCAAACACCTTCCTTATAGTTTTCCCCTTTTCCCAATGAATTCCTTGAAGTGCATTCCACCTGAATGATTCTTCTCCTGGAAAATATCTGAGCAGCCTCAGCTCTCTACATTGAGTACTTTTAAAAGATTGCATAGGTCTTTTTGGGTTAGTTGTCATTAATTGAGCCATTTTCTCTGATCCCACTTTCTTGGGGGATCATGACCCCAAATCTAGGGAAGTTGCCACCTGCAACATAGGAAGTGTTTGAGGATGCTGCCACTTGTCTTTTTCTCTCCACCTAGTTCCTTCCACCAGTTTGACCAGTAACACTCTTATTAACAGCTCTCCCAAGCTGTTGTCTCCACTTTTTATTTATTAAAAGTAAAATATTCAGAATTACATTCCACATCTCTTGACTCTGCTGAGTCATCGGTTCCTACTTAGCATTAAATTTAACATAATGTCTTAAGAATCAAATTAAAACAAATAACATTATTTTACAAAATTGGGGTATGTGACATACACACCCCCTTAAAATGTAACATCGTCCTCGATGTTACTTATTCTTCATCTTCTGAAGTCCCCTGGAACAGATTTGGGTATGCTTCCTGCATCTTACTTTCCAGTTCCCAGGTGGCCTCTTCAGGACTAAGGTGCTTCCATTGCACCTTCACCTGTGCAATGGTGCGGTTTCGCAATGTAATTTCCCTCCTCCCGAGGATACAGTTCGGTTCCACCAGAATTTCTCCTTCTGGTTCCACCTTCTACTTCCACCATGGAAGTTTGATATTTAGCTTGGTGGTTCTCCAAAGCCGTGTTAATTCTGGGCATGCTCCTTGCTAGTTCCCCGACGGTCATCTCCTCCTGTACAGTATGAATATTGCTGACAGTCTTTTTTCAGTTTGGACAGACCGAGGCATAGTGCGAGCCATTACATTCCCAGCACTTAACAGGCTCTTTACGTTCAAAACTCTTGGTAAAATTTCCATGGTTATTTGCAGCTTCCTTGCCCTTAAAATTATTCGAATTGTTGGAAGTACCATTCCTATTTCCCTGGAAATTTTTGTTGTTAGAATAATTTTTGGTCTTATTATTCTTGAAATTCCTATGAGGTACAAATTCCTTCTTCTTAAATTCAGGATGATTGTTATTTTTCTTAGCCTTCCAGTTGGCCAAGCCTTCTTTCTTCCGGTTCTGCTCAAAACAGAAATTAGCCTTCCTCATAGCTTCCTCCGAAGTATCCGGGTTATCATACTCAATTCTGTCTTTGATATGATATGGTAGACAACTAAGAAATTGCTGTACTTTCGGTTTCTCGTCTACTAGGTAGGGTACATACCTAAGTAAACTTAAGAATTTGCTATTCAAATCCTTCATGGTCATTGAAACTAACTTCAATTCATAAAACTCTTTATCTCTTTCTTCGTAATACTACTCAGAAAAAAATTTCTTCTTGAAATACCTTTTAAAGGTACTCCAATTAACTTCTTTTTCTCTTATACCCTTAACTCTCTTCAGGTCTTGCCACCATATGTCAGCTTTTTCTGAGAGATTATATATTGCCATCCTTGCCTTTAGCTGATTAGAATAATTATATATATGAAAATACTTCTTCATCCCGGATAACCAGGACTCTGCTTCCTCCCCCTTCTCAGTCTCTCCATTAAAAGTTGGGGGCTTTATCTTTTTAAACTCCCTTGAGATTTCCTCGTATGGTTTGTATTTTTTCTTTATGTCATACAAATCATCTTCACTACTATCACTAGTAGTACGGTAACTTTGTCGTTCACCAAACCCTTCAGATGATGAACTACTTTCAGTTTTTGCCAGCTTCATCTTTTTGGATTTTCTTTGATTACTGACATCTTCAGATTCTGATCTTCTATTCCTTCCTTCAGTTTGGAACTTTTCTATTAAAATTTGGTTTAGTTCTTCCTGAGCCTTCAAAATCCTCTCATTCCCCCTCTTTACTGATTCCATTTCAGTTTTCAAATCTTTTACAGTCTGCAACAGCTCTGAGGAGTTGGCAGTCATCTCTTCTAACATAGGTTCTCTGGGCAAATGTCCTGTTTCCGTATCTGGAGACTCCTCCTGTGCATACTCTCCTAGCTTTTCCATACCTGCCTGTTAAACTTTAGAAAAAAGAAATTTTATGTTCTTAACATAAAACAATATATATATTAGCACATTATTTTAAATTTACTGTTCTATGAAAGCTAGTTGGGATGCATCAAGGCCTAGTGTTTGAACCTTGTGCTCTGATACCACATGTCAAAACCCCAAAATTTCCCAAAAATTTAAAATTTTTAAAATACAGATAAACTTCATAAATGCAGTCAACTAATTGTTTTAATTAGTTATATGTTAATGAATTCATTATATGAATTATCTACTTGATTATGTTCATCTTATAGAACAATTCTTTTTCGGTTTAATGATTTGTTTTTCTTTGCGACCACAAGGTGGAACTGTCATGATATTCTGGGCTTACTTAGCTTTTGAGCTAACGCAGAAAGTTACCTGCTCTTACAGATTTACAGGTAAGAAATATTCGGTGCTGCTTGTTCGTATTCATTACGCATACAGATATATGTTCAGTAAAAGAGTATAAATTCTATTCAATTTCAAATGCTTTATGAGGTAAAACCATCAAGTCATTATTCTTTTTAAAAACAAATGAGATTTAGTCCTATCAGTATTGATGATAGTTGCTTTCTTTCTAGTAGTGTAATTTATAGTTCCTATTGCATACTAGACTCTTTGATGTTTACCAAGGTCGTCGTGTGTGTAACCGTCTTAATCTTTCTTTGCATGCAGACTAAGGATGACAGGATTATTACGTTAAATATCTATCTTAAACTTGTGAACATATACTATTTACGTCATAATAGATTTGGTTACTCCTTGTGATAAGTAATGCCCATTGATAATTGAATTTTTGCACCAATATTCCAACTTCTAAAGTTCTGAAGTTTAAAAGAATTATAACATTATTACATGCTGCTCTAAAAAGGAGTTAAGTTAATGTTGATGCACTGAGTTCTTTTTACACATAACTTATTTGGAGGATAAAGTCCAGTTATGGTTATTAAATCATCGAAAGTTATGTGATGTCAACCCTGAGAAATACTATAATGCTTAATATTTCTTTTCTCTACAAACTTACTGGTTATACAATAAATACTTAAATACAAAACTAGAGCTAATCTTGCAAGATGGTATCTTATCAAGAATAGGTTCTATGAACTTCCTTTTATAATTATTAAAAGGCATATCCTTAATGGATTTATAACCATTGAAAGAATGCATAATATGTTAGTATAATAAATGGTAGTATTATTGTCCCCGCCCTTGGTGAGCTTAAGGGCATAACTTTTATGTGGATGATTCCTTTGTTAGATGATAAGTGGCATAACCCTTGCCATACTTTAATAGTTGTTGAAAGATTAATGTGCAAAGTAAAAACAATAGGGTCATGAAATGGAGCGCACCATAATGAAACTATGGTTTAACCTTGATCTAAGTTTTATAATCTTTTACTATATGCTTCTCTTGCTTGTATGATGTGCTAGGTCGCATAATATCATACTATTGCTATGTTATAATCATTTGATTAAATTAAATACTTTATGGCAGCACCTTGGATAGGTTAATCGTTTGAGTGATTACTTTGCATTGCATAAAAATAAGGTACAATGTAAAAATGCAAGGGGTCGTTGAACAGACCACATTCCACGATGAGTTATGGTTTATGCTTTTGTCAAGAGTTATAAGTGTTTGAATGAAAAGCATTTTTATTTATCCTAACACTACTCATTTTAGCTATTAGATTCTTTCCTTTGTTTCAAAATAAAATAATAAAGTTACTGAAATGAATACTGTACATAGAACTGTTTATCTATCAAAACCTACTTCTGTTAGTAAAAAGATACAACTTCTTTCCCTTTACTAAAATTTGACATTCACAATCTAAGTCTAACCCTAACTCTACTCCATGTACAGAATGCTATTTCTTTTGATAACAAAATAAAAGTAAACATTCTCTTAATCAAGCTAACATCTTATTCTATAATTGCATCATACTTTCTTTATATAAATTCACCACCTGTGCTAGAGTACGATCTGGATTACTCCAGATGAGGAAAAACACAGGTAGGATTTGTTTCTCATTAAGAATAACTTCATTACTAACAAACCAAGTTGTCCTATCCTTTAAGTTTTTACATCATAAACTACAAATGCATCATTCAATCATACACAGATAATAACACAGAAATTAATAAATAACAGAACTTGTTCTTAGAGCTTGGTCGACAACAGCAATGGGAGGCCGTTCCTCCCTACCAACTCCTGGAGAGCGCTCAAACAACGACTCCTCAGGACCCCCAAGCTTACTTTGGTCTCCCTGGCTGGAACTAGGTGCAGCAAATAATCACGTACTAGTCCTGAGACTCAATACCAGTCCTGAACTCATCAGTCAATTCTCTCAGCTAGCAAGCTGTATCAGACCAAGTTACTGCAGTTTATCTCTCAAACACCTTCCTTACAGTTTTCCCCTTTTCCCAATGAATTCCTTGAAGTGCATTCCACCTGAATGATTCTTCTCCTGGAAAATATTTGAGCAGCCTTAGCTCTCTACATTGGGTACTTTTAAAATATTGCCTAGGTCTTTTTGGGTTAGTTGTCATTAATTGAGCCACCTGCTCTGATCCCCCTTTCTTGGGGGATCATGACCCCAAATGTAGGGAAGTTGCCACCTGCAACAAAGGAAGCGTTTGAGGATGTTGCCACTTGTCTTTTGCTCTCCACCTAGTTCCTTCCACCAGTTTGATCAGTAACACTCTTATTAATAGCTCTCCCAAGCCGTTGTCTCCACTTTTTTATTTATTAAAAATAAAATATTCAGAATTACATTCCACATCTTTTGACTCTGCTGAGTCATCAGTTCCTACTTAGCATTAAATTTAACATAATGTCTTAGGAATCAAATTAAAACAAATAACATTATTTTACAAAATTGGGGTATGATACATGTTCATAACAGTTTTGATGATCATCTGAATGTTCATCCTATTCATGATCCTTATGAAGATCAATCTTGTAATGAAGAGATTGTTGTAGAAATATTCTATTCTAATACCTTTCAAGAAGTTTCTAGTTGTCTAGATGATCAAATTGTTGTTCCTAATATTTTCAATGATCAAGCCATTGCTCAAGAATATTTTCATCATATTTTAAATCATGAAACTATTGAGGGAATATTTCAAGTTAACTATGTAGAAGATCATTTTGGCAGTTGTGCAGGCCAACCTATTTATGATCAATATTTCGATGATGAAGAATTTTTTTCTGAATCAACACATATTGAATCTTTCAACAAAAAAATTGTGTATGACAGTTGTGAATTCAATTCATTGGAATAGAGTAAGGGTGATGATGATGAATTAAAACAATAGCCCATAAAGTTTTCTCTCCCACCAATTGTTGAAGAGCATGTTTCTATTTCAACACCTATGAAATTTTACAGTAGTGATCCAGTATATGATGATGTGGGTCAAACTCTTGGGAAGGCGGTGAAGAGAGTGATCTGATATCTATTCCAGTAATTGAAAATAAAAACGGATTACAGGATCAAATACCGTTGTCTTTTCTTCCAGCAAATGTCAATCAATGATTTCTAGGAATTGGTAACCCTGTCTTTGATATTTTTCAATCAGAAATAGAAGATTTCATTATTGAATGGGAGAAGTACTTCTATTCTTTCCAGGATCCAATGGTTATTTACATAGAGCCTAAATGGAGCAGATAATTTTCTGTTTTTGATTTTTTAAAGACACAAATTCTAATTTGTAAGAATGAGTTTCAAGAAATGTTGCTTCTATTCCTTTTCTTTCTTCTCATTCCCTTTGTACTTAATGCTGAAAGTAAGTCTGAATTAATTGATCAGATACTTACATGGTTTCATTGGAGATATCATTACACATGAGAAGAATGAATTCTCTTGGTTAGTGTAAAGAGATGTACATAAATAAGCTCATCTCAAGAGCATTTATTTCCTTCTAATTTTCAGCAGTTGAGCGGTTTTTTGGATTTTTGGTTTTCAAGGAAGAAAGTCGCAGTACATGGATTAGTTTCAATATGCAGTTTGTTTTCAACAGTGCTCTTTTTCAGCTTTTTATGGTGTGCAGTATATATTTGAATAAATACTCCAGCCCAAATGGAGTATTAGTGCTCCTCATTCTCAATTGCAGAGCATAGCCAATTCAGAACTTGGTCAGCAGAATAAATTGCAGTTTTGGTTTGCAGTAAACATGACAGGTTCCAGATGTCAGAGATAATTCAAGAAAAGACAGTTAGTTTGTAGGTTCTTGGAGCCTCACAGGAAGGACTCCATCTGCTAGTCAGAGCCAGATGTTACTACTGGATTTGTACCTTTTGCCATATTTATATTTCTTTTCTTTTATTTATTCATTTTCTGTTTTCCCTATAATTTGAACCTTAGTCTCTAGACCCTTTTTCTATTTTCATTTTTATTTCTTATTTATATTTCTACAATTGCAAGATTATGAGTTATAAGTGGGCTTATATATAATTAAAATCTTCCTAAAGTCTTCTAGTGAGTGATTTTACAAATGTGTTAATTCATTTTATGAAGGTTTTCTCATTATTCTCAAGAATGTGTGATTTGACACATTCTGATAGTAGAATACATGGAGGTTATACAAATTGGCGCTATCAAAATGTTTGTTTTTCTTTGTTTTAGTCATTGTCATTTGACACAGATTATGAGGATATGGAAGTGAATTTTAGAAAACCCAAAGAGGTTTTTATCAAGGACATGCTCATTCACAAGAACATCCCTCATTTTTGCAACATGTGTCATGGTTCGGAAGATTCAAATGAATGTTTATGGTCTATTTTTCCAGATTTTAACATTTAATGATTTCTTGTTTTTGTCATTATATTTGGGCACGTATTCCAATCAATTGGAGAGGAATTTATAAAAAAAAACAAAAGAGGTTTTTGTTCATCACAAGCCTATTTACAGAAATATCTCTCAAAATCTAAGCAACTATCACGGTTTAGCAAATACAGGTGGTTATTTCGGGCCATTTTTTTCTAGAAATTCGCTAGATTTCCCTCAAACTCCGATTTTGCTATTTTGGGAATATTCAACCCTAGAGTTTTGGATCTAGAATCTGTCTTCATATCTCTAATTTATTATAAATGTAATGAATCAAATTTAAAGAGGGTTATTGATAACAGAGGATAGGATATGAATATCTTTCATATTATTAAAGTCTGAAAGTTCTTTTTGAAGCCTGTAAGTATATTTTGAAATTGTATGGAGGATGAAATATGTATTATGAGCCATTTTTGACTTATACTTAAATGAAAATACAAATCCGTGTTTTGGTGTATTTTTTCTTGTGATTCTTACAATGGATAATGTTTCTATCTCTTTTGTTTCTCCCTAGAAGTCTTATGCATTTGCATCTCTTTTGTTCATAATGTTTTTATGTCTTAAAGCATTTTTACCTTGTCACATGTATCAACTATTTGTTGTCATACATATAATATTCAAAACTGGCTCAGGTATGTCTACTCTATGTAGTATTTATACTTTTATATCACCCTTGCTACTTTATCTTATATGTACTTATTGGTAGATGGTTTATACCTAATTACTAGTCTATCCACCCTGTTTGATTTCTTCCTTGTTATTATACACCAGAAAATTCAAAATTCAAAACCTAAACCTTTAGTTTATACCATATGAGATGCTCGGGATTTGTACTATTGTAGTCTAGTAAAAACTCCAATACCAACAGTGAGATCAATCTTTCTTGGCTCACTAGAACCAAGAAAAGTTAGATCAATCTTTTTTGACTGATTATTTATTTCAACCTTTTGTATTCTTCTTTAAAATTTTCACATTGCTAGTTAGTAATAGTTGTTAGATTGAGTTATATTTGGCATATTCAAAATTGTAATTTCAATTCTTATATGTAAGGAATTCATCTTAATATTGTATTGGAACTAACATGAACATAGGTGAAAATATAAATCCTTTACATACCCTATGTGTTATTGTTACCATGAAATGGTATCATATAAATTTAACCATATGTGTATATTTATAACTATTATATTCTTGAACCTTAACAATGGAGATTTCCCCCTCACATGCGTAAAAAAAAAGAAAAAAAAAAGGGAACTAAATGTTGTTAATTCCCTTGATTGAAAGAAAAAATGTAGAGGAAGTGGAGGTAATTCATTATTGCAACCTGTGAATGACCCAAATAGAAGATATGGACATGATCATATGGTGTTATTGGAAAGTAAGAGAAATTTTTCTATGTTCATTTGGGTTCAAACATCAATGATGTGTGTTTTGAAAAGAAGGTAGAGAAGTCCATCCACAAAAGGGTTTCAATTTTGAATTTTTATGGATTTTAATTTTTTAAAATGATAGAAAACATGAGCTCTTTATGGATATACTTGTATTTACATGATTTAAAATTGGTAGAATAGTAGGTTGTGGTGTGAAACATCTGTAATTATCATATTTTATAAGCATTGCACTAAATATTGGACTATCATTCTTTCACATTCTTTGTTACATTGATCTCTTGACTAAGTTTCCTTTTATGCATTTTTCCTTCCCTATTACTATTTCATTGGGTCTTCCATTATCCAATGCTAAAAATTGTTAAGTTTCCCTTGCAATCTTAGTGGGATCATTATTTTTTTTTGTAAGTTGAGATCTAACCTATTAAAAAAGAGAAAAATAGTAGTACAGGAAAAAATACAGTCCATCTTGCTCAGGTGGAGCAGGTATGGACTGTCAAAGTATAGTTAGACCCTCCCCCCGGGAGGGAAAATAGATAAAAAATGACCCTCCCTCTCAGAGGGAAAACACGTCTGCCAGAAGAAAATAAACAAAAACTCTTACAGTTCAAAGAGGGTGTGGAAAGAGCCAACACGTGGACAGTACAACAACAAAGGAAATCAAACATAAATAGAACTAAGCGGCATGTGGCCAGAAGAACCTGAATGTGGCTCATGCAACAGGTGGAAGGACACATGGCCATGAATATCGTAGGTCATGGTTTCTACCCAAGACATGGTTCTTCTGTGATTGGACATGTGTAACCTGGAGACTCTGGATGTGTAGGATCGCCTGAAGATGTCACCGAACTATCATCAGAAGTCGCCATTTCCTCGTCACTGGAGCTGGATGCTTCCTCCCCAGAGAATGCAGGTGGATTTTTGGTGGGTAATGGAGAGGTATTATTTGAGACGATTGGGTTGGACGAGAACTTACCTACAGAGCTGGAAGAGGGTTGGAGGTGCGGCGGGGGAATGGAGTTCTATGGTGGAGCCTAGGTATCAGGTGGACATGGAGACGAATGAGGCAGGACTGGTTGTGGACCTGGTGGTGTTGTCTCCTAAGGGGAAATGGGTGGAGGAACAGGAAGGGCAGGGCGTGGCGGAACCAGTGGATTAAGTCAGAGGGCCAGGTGCATGAGAAGGTTTTTGAAAACCCAGTAATTTTGTCATCACTCCACTGTGCGTCCTGCTGCTCCAAGCGCACCAGACAATTCGTCCTCCCAGTTTGAGACAATTCTTTGGACTTCCTCCAAAATTTCCAGGTCGAAGCCATTGTTGCTAGCTTGAGAGGAGAGGGGAATATGGCCTTCTGACCGAGCATGGCATCCTCGTCCCCTGCGTAAAGTGCCTCTCTGTCTTCTAGGAATGGCGGGGGATTGATATGGCTGGCAGACGAGTAGAGATAATAGAGAGTGGTGCAAGGATGTGGAGCAGTAGAGAGTCAGGTGAAGGTGGCATGAATTAGAGGGTGGTGACCATGGTGCACAGAGTGACCAAGAAGAGCTTGAGGAACCAAGAGAGCGATGATGAACTGGATAATGAACCAGTGGAGCAGAAGAGCGGGGTAAATCCTGAGGGCCATAATCCCAATTGAATGGCATTTGTGCAAAACGCAACAGCCTAGCAGAGGAGTTATCGCGTCCAAGCTGCGATGAGACAACTTCATCCTGCCATCAAGCTGTGGAGTGGCCAAGTTAGTCTGTGTCTTAAATGCCATTAATGTCAGTGGGTTGAGCGCTGGCTAGAGGGGCCACGTTAGCCTCCACGTCGGTTTGACTCACACCCGCATCCGGGGTTAGTGGGATCATTATTACCATTATACTATTATTTTATTTAACATCCTATTTGCTTAGACTAATATGTAGTAGGGATCCTATTTGTTACAACTTGATAATATGATACATGGGGGGTATTAAAGATGGGTTGATAAAAATGGATACCTAGAATATCCGATGAAACTAGGGGTTTTCTTAATAGGAAAGTTATATTGGGAGGGGGGTTCAACAATACAATTTTAGGAGGCATTTCCCAATATTTAGTGAAATTAGGGATATTCTTTAATATCTCATGAATGGTCGTTCTATGTAACAAGTTCACTGAGTTAACCCCTTGTGATTGAAGGTGTAATTACTGTAAGTGCAGTGGATGAGTTGTTATAGGAACTACTGGAGTTCTTACTATCGAAAGTGTATAGAACACATGATTACCAGAACTGTAGGTAGTGTTATTACCGAAACTACATGAAATCAATTATAGGATTTCCTGTAGGTGAAGAAGGATATTAATCTTTGGGTATTGATGTGACTATTGCATATGTATTTATGGGCATTACAGACAGAGTATGAGCATATTTAAAAGGAAGAACCAAGAATTCATAAGATATACAAGAATAGAAAAACTCATAAATTGTAAATTACAAGGGATTGGTCTCTCCTACAAGTTGGTCCTTGTAAACTACAGGGGACCGATTTCTCCTACATGTGGGTGTTTGTAAAAATTTGGGGGATTGGTGTTTGCAAATTCTCTTATATTGGATATTGGTGTCTCCTGCGAGTTGAAGCTTGAAAACAATTGTAATTTGCAATTGGTGTTTACATTTAATCTAAAAGAAACAGATATTTATAGGTTTTTCCAATATGGGGTTCCATGTTAAAACTTATGTTTTAGGCACTGGTGTAATTGTTAGTCATACAATTTGATAAGAGGACAAACTTTTGTGTGATATTGATTCACCCCCCTCTCAACATCACTGTGAGTTCAACAATTGGTATCGGAACAAGTTCCTTTTGAGACAGTTTACCCACTGGAAGGAAGATCTTTTGAGCACACATGCATCGATAAGAAGGATATTCTAAAGATCTTTTTTTTAACGGAAATAACTATGCCTATGGACTATAATAATGTGGATATATCTTATGTCATTAGGATTTGATGTATGGTGCTCTGTTCTTTCTGGTAACACAACCTGTACAACTCCACCAACATATATTAATGGGAAGAAGCCATATAATAACAATGAAAGAGATATGAACATTATTTGAGTGGTTTATTAGGAAAAAATCTTGTCAAATTAATGTATTGAAACACAACAAAAGAAAATTGGGATAAACTATGGAAAATTTACGGGGGAGATGACAAAGTCAAGTAGGTGAAGCTTCAAACACATAGACTACACTTTGAGAGTTTGAATATGAAAGAAGAAGACTACATTGAAACCTATTTTATTAGATTAGATGAAGCTGTCAACACTATCAGTGGATTAGGTGAACAAATTGGAATCTATGACAGTACAAAATGTGCTAAGATCACTTGCCCTGATATTTTATGCTAATGTTTCCACCTTACAGGAATTAAGGGAGTTGAAGGAATTGGCAATGGATGAGTTGCGTGGGGTCCTCAAAACATATGTAATGCGAATAGAAAAAAGAAAAACCATTAGGGAAGCAACCTTCAAATATTCAAAGAAGACAATTAAAAGGTAAAATAAATGAACTAACAACCCAAATGATGATTCTGATGCAAAAGAATCCAACTTTGTACTTAAACTCAAGAAAGGAATCGACAAATACAAAGGTAATATTCCTTCCAAATGTTTTAATTGCAGTGAAGTAGGGCACTTTGATGCTAAATGTACTCATAATAAAAATGGAGACAACAATGATGAAGAAGACCATTGCATCAAAGAAAGAAAAAGAGGCATACCTCAAAGGAATAAATATTTTCAAATGCAAAAGAAAAGTCTATACTCCAAGGAGAACATTATTTCATCGTACGGAAGTGGTAATGCTAAAATGGTTTTATATTCATGGACTAGAGACATAGTGATATCATTGAGAATGAAAACAAAAAATCTGAAAAATTCAGAAATGGATGGGGAAATAGACCTTGAAGGATAACTCATTTGTGCATTGAATGAAATAGAGAGACTTAGAAACAAGAAATTATCATTGAAAGAAAAAGTGAAAGAATTTGAAAAGAAGGACCAAAACTAAAAAGTAGAGACATCACTCATCATCGAGGAATCATAAAATACCATCATTAAACTAAAATTCAACCACAATAAGAAAGAAATACTGAAGAAACAATGACAATCCAACTTAATGAAATGAAAGAAAACTATAAAGTCTTGAAAAATAAGTTATATCTTAAGGAAGGAACTGAGAAAACCATTGATTAGTTAAAATTTGGAAAAAGTACCAAAAGTTTAGAATATTTTCTCAAGTGTTAAATACATCCTAGCAATAAGACTGGACTTGGATATAATCATAGTCAAAATACTTCTAATGAAACCTCAAGTTACATAATATGGGAAAGTGAAGAACAGCCAAAGAGTTACATAGCTACTCTTGCAACCTCCACCAAGAATTAAGAACACAACATAAAATAAACAATGACCAAGATAAGCATGTCTTCTTCCACAAAAGGGACGAGTTTAGAAATATCATGACATCAATAATACCATTTCCAATTAGGTATCAACATCTCTTTCTTGGATATTCTTTTTCTTGCAATAATTTTGGTCACAAAGCAATAAATTGTAGATCTTATGCAAGACATGATCACATGGGAAATAGAGGTGTCTATAATGCTCCAAAGGACAATCATGTGAACAACATTATGTGTTATAAGTGCAACAATATTTTCCACAAAGCTAGTGACTATAGAAGCTTATTGAATTCTCCTATGGAAGAAAATTTTCTTAAGAAAAAATACACTAAGATGTGGAAAAGAAAACAAGAATGGAAAAATAAGGAAGAATGCGAATTAGCCCTATATACTAAAAAAAGGAATAAAATGGTATATTGATAGTGTATGTTCAAAGCAGATGATTGGGGACCAGAACAAATTTCTCAGTTTAAAGAAAGAAAATGAAGGTGGTGTTACTTTTGGAGATAATTCCTATGCCAAGATAGTTGGAAAAGGTACTGCCAGTCTTGGAGATGAGAGAAATAAAGCAAAAAAGTCTTACTTGTTGAGGACTTGAACATAATATTCTTAGTGTCATCCAAATGTGTGATCAAGGACAAACTCTCACCTTCAACTCCCAAAAATGTGAGATAAGAAAGGAAGGCCCAAGAAGATTGGTGGAAACGACAACAAGAAGTCCTAACAATGTGTACATTCTTAATGAAGTAAAATAAACAAATTGTTGTATGGTTCAAATAGATGAAAGCTGGTTATGCCACAAAAGAATGGGACATATAAGATTTGACAATCTAGTGAAAGTAAGCAAACATCAAGTGGAAGGAGACACACCAAGAATCATAAAACCTTCAGATTATGTTTGCAAGCAATGTCAACATAGAAAGCAAACAAAAGTGAGGTTTAATACAAAGGAATATTCAACCTCAAATCCAATAGAACTTGTTCGTACTAATATCTGTGGGCGAATAAGATAAAAAAAGTCTACAAAGTGATTATTATTTTATGCTACTCGTTGATTCTTATACAAGAATGACTTGGGTTGCTTTTCTCAAATATAAATCAAAATAATTTGAGAAATTTAAAGCATTGGTTTAAAATTAGACTAATATGAATATCAAGTTCCTAAGATAAGACAATGGAGCATAATTGAGCCGAGAGGCTCTCTACAGCCTAGTATGGGGTAGATCTTGTAACGTTACGTAACGCTTGTAACGTTACGTAACGTTGTCACATTATGTAACGTTACAACGTTACGTAACGTTACGTAATGTTATGTCGGATATTAAAAAAAAATAGAAAAAAAAATTAAAAGTAAAGTTACAATGTTATGTCGAAAAAAAAAACAATTCGTGCCGTCAGGCCCTTCCTGATAATTCACGCACACAGAATAAGCTTTTGAATAATATACACAAATTAGCTTCCAACAGTTTGAGATTGATCAATAACTTACCGTCGTGTAGAAAGCAAAAAGACATACTCTTAAAAAGCTTGAAGCTGAGGCTCTGCAATGAGCCCAATACAAAACCTGTAGCATTACCCCAATCGTAAAGTATCTTCTCTCTTTTCCACGGAGGAACTGTTGCGAACCTCTGCACATAAGGGAACGCTTCCAAAATACTGGCCTTGCCACACAGTAGAAACGTCCCCAACCGTGTAGACAAAAGCTACAGCATCATCCACGCAATTTTGATACCAAGTTGGATTATGTTTTTTGCTATCAACCCGCCTACTTGTACAATCAGTGCAATGCTGCTAAAATGTGAGTTCTTGCAAAAACGAAATGAATCAAAATAAAAAAGAGAGGTTTTCATAATTACCTGCTCCGGAACTCCATTTTGAGATCCCGATAGTCTGTAGAATCTTTTGACTTCGTCTGATGGATCGACTCTCCCAGCACTGTTGCTAACAGGGTGGCTCTCCGGCTGAGGTTCGATCGAAGGAATGATGCTCTCACAAATGGCCGTCAGACATTCCATCTGAGATTTCGAGAACAGATGCGGATGGATTCCATCCTCTCCTTCCCTCAAGAGAGGATGCCCAGCTCCTTCTGGTGCCTCCATTGCTGCTCAAACATACAAGATGAAAAAGAGTCGTGGAAAATGTACTGTTCCTGCTCAGAAAATGGGCCGACATGAAAGAATTTTCTCTACGATCTCGTATTATAACATTGCGATCATCGAATAGCCTGACGATCCAAAAACAAAAACCACTCAGACGAAATCTGTATAACTTTCAGACTTCGAGTTTGGTGGTTTTTTAAATTTAAACTTGGTTTTCGGTGTGGTGTTAATGTTGTCCACGGAGGTACATACATCTATCAGCACCGAACAAGAAATATAATGGCTGCCCTTCAAAATTATACCAACTCTGAAGTTGGCAGTTACCATAAAATGATGTCACCTCATCTCCCAAGTTTTCAAGTAGAGTTGCTGTTTGTAATTCAGTGGAGCAAAAAGAGTTGCTCTTTGTTACTGCTGTGTATCTAAGGATTGAGAGACTTGTTGTGTCGTAACTCATTTAATGCAATCTCAAGTACCATGTCTCATACTAATTGAAGATGTGATTAACTACCCGGCATGTATCCAAATAACGCCACAGACCATTCCCACAGAGTCCCACCAATCACCATGACTGGTAACAAAATAATCATATCATACAATTAAGACAATGTCCACCGTCAGCTGGTAGCTTGGTTAAGTTATTGAGAAAGGTGCATGCTGTTTCCCATCAACTGTCCAGCGTTCAAATTTGAACCCTTCGTAGCCTTGTAAAGTAAAAGTCGCTCTTTAAAAGAGTTTTAAAATCTAATTTTTATCCTTCTAATTAAAATTAAGAATAAGAAGGACTTAATTTATATAACATTTTAGAAGAAGTGCAACATTTCAAAGTATCCATCCATTCATATAAATTTCTCAACATGCTGAAATTCTTATGCTGTAAGATGATTAGCGATGACTAATGATTACAAGGCGTTGGCCATCAAGATGTGACTTCTGACTCTTGAGTCACTTGGGGGCTGCAATCTAAGGTGTGACAATGTGTCAACGACTGCCGGCTGTAACAACAGAGAACAATGATTAGTCTACTACTAGGCTCGAAACAAGCCCAAAACTTTGTGCTTGCTAGCTACATGAACTTGGCTCTTAATATGTCCACCTGTTTTTTGTCAAAATGAAATTCAAATGGTTGGTTTGATGATTCCTCCTCTACAAGACTTCATTTCTTGCATGACTATCACAAACTCACGACAACTATAAACAACACTCAATGTCATGCAACTACAAATAATGGCACGCAACTAGGATCACAAACTTTGCAGAGGTCGATTTATGCATTGATATAGAGAGGTGTCACTAGGCACATGATATGGAGAAACAATGGGTTAGAAACAACATTTGTACCAAAGCACCATATTAATGAAATTTAAAAAATAATGGAAACAATTAAAAAGTCTATCCACGTCAAATGTTCCCAGTAAACAAAAATTATAAAACAGTCAATGCAATAATAATGATAATGGATGTTGGATTCACATAAAGAATTCATACATTAGATATAACTATCTTGAATCAATTAAATTGTAAATATTATATATCAAATCAATTTAGTCAATTCAATAATAATAATAATGGATGTTGAATTTACATAAAGAATTCATAAATTAGATATAATTATCTTGAATCAATTAAATTGTAAATAAAATCCTAGGCTCTATCAAGCGCTGAGAGGGATCAAATTTCCCGAAGTACAAACCTCTTCTCAGGTATTGCACTCAAGGAGGTTTGCACCACCAGAAATTTGATCCCTCTCGGCTCTTGATAGAGCCCAGGATTTGGATCTACGACCTAGCAATCAGAATTCAAGCTGGTTCATCGACCTCCAAAGTCATTGATATTCGCTCAGCGAAGACCATGAACTAAGCCTTCCAATTCTGCAAAGTTATTGGAGCTCTCTCCCAGATCTCCCCAATAAACCCCCATCACATGCCCCTTGTGATCACAAGCCACTCCTCCATAACCAGCCGGCTCGGGATTACCTTGTGCATCCCCGTCAAAGTTTAACTTAATAGATCCTGACCTAGGGGGTGACCAACAGTCCAGGCTGTTACTTGCCTGAGATATAGCCAGGTTCCTGCCTTGATAAGCTGGGATAGTGGTGACACCCCATTCGTTCAAAATCAGACGTTCCTGGATGCTAGATTTGAAGTCCTCCCCTGTCCACCGCGTGAGCCCTAGAGTTTCTCTAAGGTGTAGCTCAATATTGAGCCACAATTTTTCCGGAGGTCGCCCTTTCTCATCAAAGATTCTGCCATTGCGTTCTTTCCATATTTCCTAGACCAAGAAGCCAGGGAAGAGCTCCCATAGTCGATTCAAGATAGCATTCTTGAACACCTTTGGGGGCCAGCTGGCAATAGTTCTAGATGGATTTCCTTTCACACAGGCCCCTTGTCTGAACCGTTTCTCTCCTCTGTCCCATAGCTCAGATGCAAAATAGCATTCATCAAGGAGATGATTCATAGTTTCGGAAGCTAAGGAACACAAGACACACCTGGAAGGCCCAGTCATGCCTCTTTTTAGCAGGTTATCCCACGTAAGGATTCTTCTTCGGAGTAGAAGCCAACAAAAGGAAGCAATTTTCGGCCAGCGGTTATGGTGCCAATTTTCGGCCAGAGGTTATGTGCCTTCTGATAAAGGCCGATAGATTTCGTTCGCGCTAGCCTTGAATTTAGTCCATTCATTTTTGTGAGAATCATATATTTCCATGACCCTATCCTTACCTTCCCTAGGATTTCTTCCAGCGATTAGAAAACTGCATCTTGTACAAGGATCAAAAGAAAAACCATAGAAATCCCACCATGTAAGTTCATTGCAAGCGGGTAGTTGAATCCATGATCTAGACACAGGATTGCAGATGTATTTGGATTCACCTGCACCAGAACAACAAAGTATGCCTTTGCAACTGGCCAATACAGTCTTCAGGTTTGGAAGGAAATCGATTGATAATCTATGGAACTTGTAGCTGTTTTCCATGCAAATCCAAAAATCTTTGATGCCATATGAGCCCTCCTTGCGTGAAATGAGAAAGGCCGGAGTACCAACAACCATTAAGTTGGAGGTTAACTCTTTGAATTCCAAGGATTTAAAAATATTGTTCCAGCGTTTGCATACTAGACACAACCTGAAAATTGCTATCATGGGAAGTCTAGTCAAAATTTGAAACCACAACTCTTCTGTCAATCTATTCCATGTCTCTTCTACAATTTCTGTTTCATCAGCTTGTCGCGGCTTAACATTGCTCGCCTCCATGATAGAAAAAATATCTTTCACAGAGATATGAATGAGAAAATCGCAGGAAATAGATCAATCATACTAAATAACTTCTACAATCTCATCTACCTTCAGAAATGTCGTTATTCACTATAAATCTTTGAAAAAACCTCTATAAGGATCCTTTGAATCACATCAAATCTCATGACCACTTATACACGTGATTACAGTTTTCAAATTTGAATGCGTCTTCAAAGCAATACAGCGCCTTGTTAAAAAAATTCAATTAACCATCCACTCAAGTCAGATCTTGTAGCGATTACAATCTACACCGATTTCAAAAGCACTTCATAAATCACTGTCAATATTTCCATCGGCGATGTCATTACTTCAATAATAACATCAAATTTTGATCGCATCACATCAAATCTAATGGCCAGGGATTGAATCAACAATTACATTTATTGCATGTTGCGGAAATACCATTTTTTTTACACGTTAGGCACTGTTTGTAATTTCTGTCAGAAGAGCGGGATTAAAGCATTTAGAGGTTAGGGCGCGATTAAAGCACTGCCATAACCTCCTTGATTCCCAGTTATGTGAATTGATGTTTATAGTGTATTATAATACACAACCATTCAATGATTTCCAATCTATCGAACATCGATTTGTACTAACTATGGAGGAACAGAGCAAGACTTGTCAGATCTTCGCGGCGAAAGCTATCTATAGAGTCATAAAGACTCTGTCAGCTCATGGATCCATGGATCATCCATCCATGAACTCTGACGACTCGTGAGGTACCTTCAAAGGCAAAACTTAAATGAATGACTGGGGACTTGTACTGTCTCTTTATGATGTCCCAGTTGAACTTTTCTATATTCCGAGCTCTCGCCATAGAAATTGAAATGATAGTTTGGACAGCTGAGACCCAACAAACAAACAGTGATTTAAAATTACGTGTTGGAATCTGGATGGACAACAACAAACCATTTATTTATCTCATCTAAACCTTCCAAATCTTCCATACTGCGGGTAAGGCTGCCCGAACGGGAGAAACAGATATCTCATCAATATCACATTTGGTTGGAGGATTTCATAACTTTCATAATCTTCCATACCTCGACCGAGGGCTGAAAAAAACCTCGGTCGAGGGCTTGATAAAACCTTGGTCGAGATATTAAAACCTCGGTCGAGGGCTTGATAAAACCTCGGTCGAGGTGCATTTTTTTGTTTTTGCCGAAATCCGCTTGCCAAAAAGTGTTACCCAGGTCCGCGGATTCACCCAAGTGGAGGAGTAAGAAACTCGAAGTGATAGCTGGACTGAAAGTGTGCACTAAGACATGAGTATCGAAAAGTTTAGAGAGTGCTATGTTCAAGGATGACATGCTACCTGTTAAGTCAGTAAATTTTTTCTTCAAATTTTGGTTTGATTTCTTCAATTTTGGGTTTGTTTTTCATTTTATTTGAAGTAGGTTTGTTCTAAGCCTCATTTTTAGTTCCCTCTAGGAACATTTTGGTTGATCAGATAGTTTTTTAAGCTTGCATTTTATAAGTTTGTTTTGATTTTTGGTCCTTTGTGTGGTAAAGGGGTTAAAGAAAAGGTCATTATATCAAATATTTGACTCATAAATGTTTATTTGGAGAAAACATTGATTGATTTTCACCTTAGCAGTGGTTTAAACCTCCGACAAATTAGCAAAAAGATGAAAAATGGCAAAAAATTAGCATGGGAGATATTCTTGTAGCGCTGGACAAAAAATTTACAAAGGGCGCGCTACAAGAATATCGCGGCCCTTTGTTTTTTCAATTTTTACGCAAATTTTCATCATGATTTTGATCTGGGTATGACTAATCGCATTGAGTGAGTTGTTAAGCACGTGTAAACTGCAGTTTCAGCATGATTTCAGGTGGTTTTCAGTCTCGAAACAAATCAGGCTCATCATTGCTTATAATGCGGAATCAGTTGGACAATTATCAGTAAATCTCGGTCTAAGCTGGCATAATTTTCTCTTCACACGCATGATCAGAGTAAAGGAGGGCTCGTGGAGTAAAGTTAACTGCTCAAAAGGTGGATTTTGTTTCTATAGAGCATAGACAGAGTTATGAATGATGGCGAAAATTAGGGCTTCTTCAATCTCGCAACCTGCAGTCAAAGTAACCATATGAAGACATCTGTACGCTCAGGGGAAGGCAATTGACAGGTCAAAATGAAGGTTTAAACCGTTGCAGTTGAACAATTAATAGGTATTTCAATATAAACCCTTATAATTGAAAAAATTGGGATTTTCTCGCTGGAGGTCATTTTGGAGAAATTAGTTGATGCAGGGGATAGAATACATTCCAAAATGAGATCTTAAACCCAGAAATAACTGCCTGGAGCTGTTCTGAAGAATTTTACTGAACAGAGCATCAAAATAATATTGAGTTTAAAGCATTCAGTTTTTGGAATTTCGATGACAGTTTGAAGGAAGGTTGTTTATGTTTGCTCTCCAATATACCCAAAAAACTCTGATATTGATGCATATTGGCTGTAATGAGCTGACTGATTGAGATTCCTGTAAAACCTAATGCCAATTTCAATCATAGTTTACAGGAAGCAGCATTGGAATCAATTGTAGATTGTTTTATCATGCTCATCCCTTGCACAGGAAGTCTTCAGTTTGCTGAGAAGCTGGTGATAGTTGTTATATCTGCAAAATCATTGTTTGAAGAACAATATTGACATTTATACACAGGAATCAATGAGAGTGTTTTGGGCTAATGTGAATATATTGCAGAAAGTGGTGTTGTTTCTCTTTTCTTATACAGGAAATCTCCAGTCGGTCTAATAGGCCTGTGGTTGATTTTACTCTTGAAAATCTGAAGCTGTGAGAATTTTAGGGTTTGAAGATCGTGGCTGGTTGATACACAGAGATAGGAGTACAATATTGGAAAATAGAACAGCCACATTCACTGACAGTCTTCAATTACTTTGGAAAGCCTGGACACTTCAATTAATTTAAGTGTTGTTTTCTGTGATTTGAATCAGTTTGTACTAAAAAAGGATATCATATCTGAATCCATATTATACTTCTAGTCTCCTTAACCCTAAAATGAGGAGCTTGAGTGGCTTATATTCTAAAAATAGTTCGACATTATGCTTGATGGTGCATTTTGGAAATTAAGCAGTGCTTTTTTGTTCTTATGACAGTTTTCATTTATGATTGATCTACTCTCACAGTTTAGCTATCCACAGACCTAGTTGTATGGTTGAGACAAAAGAGCACTGAAGCCCTGGGTCAGGTGAATTTGACCCCTTGTTGGGAAGTTTTACTTCATCTTTTAAATAAACAGGCTTGTCCAGGAGTGTATAGCAAATTATGAAAAAGTTTGAAAGAGCAGAAAGCCAGTTTATAAGCATCTTCTAAACCCTAAAACCAGACAGTTTCCAGTTTCTGAAGGAAAAAGATGGGAAAGAGTGGCAAAAGTGGAAAAATCAAGAGGGCTGAGCCCACTGACCTAGCATGGATTGAGAAACTCCCAGATTGTGCTAAATTGTTTCAACAAGCAGGTTGGCTCAATTTATTCAGGAGGATCAATGGCTACAATGCACAAGTCTCTTGTAAGTTTGCTCAGGGGCTGAAAGATGACATGGTCATCCTGGATGCTCTAAAATTCAAATTGACTGTGGAAATAATTGTAGAAGCAACTGGAATCAGTAATGAGGGTGAGCATTGGTTCAAAAAGTTACCTTTTGATTTTGAACCTCAGAGGTACCTGTTACCTAATGTGACTCCTGACTGGAACAAGGGTATTCCTATTCAAAATTTCAGGAAAGAGTGGATTGAGCCCATTAGGATACTACAGAGTTATGTGACTTGTGAAGGCAGGTATGCCTATGTGTATAAATATCACTTTAGATTCCTCCAACACATGGTAGGAGTCTCAAAGATGAACCTCCCCTTCTTCTTTTTGAAGAGCCTCCAGAAGATGTCCAGCAGGATAAAACAACATGAAGATCACACCTCCCAATCAATTTTTCATCATGGTCTGATTAAGTTGATCATCACCACTGTGTTGCAACATGAGGGTAAGACTTGGGACTTCTTTCTGTTCTGGTCAGATGTTCATCCCCAGCAAGAAGATCAGCAGCCTAAGAGGTAGATTGATAAAGGAAAAGTAATGATGAAAAAGTTAGGTCATACAGCTAAACCTGCAGACAAAGAAGAGGTTAAAGCTAAGAAGGTAGCAGAGCAGGTGAAGGTTGACAGTCCATTCAAAATGTCCTCAGTTGGCTCTAAAAGCAGGTATTCATTGTTTGCAGGAGAAAAAGTACAGCCTAGTCTGCATTTCACACCAGCAGCAGATCCTGAAGAAACTAAAACTGTTGTTGAAGAGAAAGCTACTATACCTGAAGATGAAGTTCAGAGCAAACAAAGGAGTCCTCTCACCATTTTTTCTGAAGATGAAGGGTACTTATTAGAAGATGAGCAGCAGATTGCTGAAGCAGGGTTAAGTGCTGAAGCCTGTGGAGAATTCCCCACCTCAGAAATCAAAGCAACTAAATCTCATAAGAATAAAAAGAGGATTGTAGCTTCATACAGAAGGCCTAAAACTAGGCCAACCAATAAGCTAAGGTGGAACATGAAAAAGTTACTTAACCCTAAGTTGAATGCCAAGCAAGAAACTGTGTTGATTGATACTTCTTCAAATGAAGAAGCAGAAATTGGTAAAAAGGATAGCAAAGGCAAAAGGAAATCAATTGCTAAGCCTTCTTCCTCCTCTCAGCCTGCAAAGGAGAAAGGATCACAGTCAGTAAAAGAGTTTGAGCAGCCCAAGTCTAAATTAGCTGAAATAATTTTTGAGATAAAAGATAAACTCTTAAAACAACAGCAAGAAGAAAAGGCAAAAATATGTCCTGTTGAAAATCAGGAGTGGGAGGAAGAAGATGAAGCTATACTCAGGCAAGCAGGAATTATAAAAGAGCCTGGTATTCCTATTGATTTTTCAGATTTTTTAATGCAGGATGCAAATATGCCTAATATCCCTAGTTTTGATGAAGAAGATTTACAGGAAAGTATTCAGAAATACAAGCAACACATGAAATACTTGCAAGAGACTTATGATGGGTTATTTAAAGTTAACAAAGGGCTTATAGAGGAGTTGCAGGATGTCCATAATCATTTCTTGGAGCTATCAGAAGTTTCCAAAGAAGTTCTTAACAGGAAAAGAGCTTCTGACAGGCACTGTTCAAAGCTAGAGAAGACAGTTGAAAGTTTACAGCAGGAAAATGAAGACCTTCAGAAAAACCTAGCTGATATGGAGAAGAAACACAAAAGAGCAAAGAAGAGGTCTTGAAACCTAGATGGTATAACACTCCTTGTGGAAGCAGTGAAGTAGCTTTGGGCAGTTATGCTTTAGTTAGTGTATCTGTTTGATAAACACTTTTTGTTAATCATTTGCTATTTTTAGCAATTTTGTAACTTTGTAAAAATGCACTTTTTACTTTACCTACCTTAGTGATTCGATGGAGACAGTTAGAAGGGAAACCTAACTGATTTTGTAAAGAATGGCTATTTAGAGGAGTTAGAAGGATATTGTTGGGGTTCTGATTTTTGGGAGCATCAGGAGGTTTACAAGACTGTTTTGTCTGCAAACTTGTTCAGAGATAAGTACTGTAACTCTTATAAGCATTTACTGATAAAATAATGAGATATATGACTTTTTCCCCTTCAGTTTGTCTGTGTTGGCTTTGTTATTGAGCTTGTTTAGCTTCTTAAATGATAAATTCATTACTGGTTGAATGTGTATTTGCTGGTAGTGCTTATCCTTTATGTATGAATCTCAACATAGTCTTTCTGTTGGATCTTATGTGATATGTTATGCATCTTTATCAGTTTTCTGTTTATGATTTAGTTGTTTCTTTTCTTTTGAATGTATTCCCTAACTGTTCTTGAAGCTTACAACCATTTAAATCATACCAAAAACCCTAAACTTTGTTTTATTTATTGCGTTTTACTCTTGAGATTGTGTTGGCTTGTTTCCCTAGCCTTAGAAACAATTTCTGACACAAACACTACCACTGACTGTAACCCAAAGAGAAAAATTCTTCCTTATCTTTCCTGTTAAATTTTAACGAGTCTAGGAAATTCAACTCAGGTCTCTCTTCATTTTTGACAAGCTTGAAGATAAGAAGGAATAATGCTTGATAATGTCACTTATTCGTGGATATTATGAGCCCGAACTAGTACATGCTTGCTTGGTGTTTTCATGTTTAGAGAGTCTAAAAACTCCAAAGAGGACTCTAGGGGGGTCCTTTTTCATCCAATTTAGTGTCTTGAAATTGAAAAAGTATAAAACATACCTCAGAAGAACTCTCTTAACTTCTGAAGAAGAAAAGATGAACCTTTTTCGTACTTAGTCAGGGGGGTCCAAAAAAGGTTAAATTACCACCTACCCAACGCTCCTTCAAGAGCAACTTATATCTTGAGTTTTACGAGTGTGAAGGAAAGCAATATCACTCAAAAAGATCCATTTGAGTACAAGAAATGGGGCTTACAACAGTAAAATCAATGTTTTGTTCTTATTGTTTAATGAGCATGACAAAGACATACAATACACTTGAAATCTTTTTCATGTTTAGGTCCAGAGCACGAAAAAGAGAAAACTAAGCTCATACCGTGTGGTCCTTTTTCATAAGTTTAGTCCCTCAGGTCCGGAAAAGTGATAAAACTATGCTTGAGAATACTCTCCTCAATTCCGCAGAAAAGAGAGTGATCCTTTCTCGTATTATTCCACATGGTCCGAGAAAGAGATAACCTACCACCAATGTGGATGCCCATTCACATATTCTTAATGAGTCTGAATGAAAAAGTTTACTCGACAGTCAAGTCTATTTTGAGGAGTTAGACCTGGGCCTAAAGAAACTCCATAAGGGTGGGGATCCTTATAAAGGGGATAGCTTGTAAAAAGAGACCAAAATGAGGCTCAATTTGGCGTGAAAAATATCTAAGAAGGCTCCCCTAAACCTACGACAAATGCAGAATGAGTACCAAAAGACAATAAATGTGTTCTAATCTAGGGTACTCATGTTAGGAAAGCCCTATCCATGGAAGAACAATGATATAGACAAGGTGATAATGGTTGGAATACCATAGTCCATGGTCAAAGTAGTAATCCTAGGCTTAAATTTGTTCGGGTTCATAGGGTACTCCCAAAATACCGAACACCTAGAGAAACCACTTCACACAAATGAATCACATATCAATACACCAATGTTTTTCACGTGGTTAAAACCCTCAAGAGGGAAACCGTCCATGACCCCAACCAAATAGCTACTTGGAGCAATTTATTATGCAACAGAAAGAAAGTTACATGAGATTCTCATAATCAATCAACTAGCCAAGGACCCTCCATGCTCTTTAAATAGATATCATGGACCAATCGGGTGTTAAGCCACGGATCAATGGTAGGTATGATCTAAGAGAAGTTGAACCGTTGAATCACTTTATGTCTAGAGCATATCGTGACCTTTGGATTAGAATATTTACAAATGCATACTAATGCATACTAAAGAAACACACTTTACCTAATAGATATATTACACAAGTTGATCTTAACTAACTCCTAAGTGTCTAAATATCCTAACATCCCCCCTTAAGAACAATTTGGGATAGGATTGAAGGATTTACAAAAATGACACTATTAGGAGAAGGAAGGAGGCATTAGAGCCTATCCCCCCTTAAGGACACATTCCTGAAATCCTAACATAGATCAAAGTTTAGAAAACTTTGCTTCTGTAAGAGACTTGGTGAAGATGTCTGCAGCTTGATCATCTGTAGGGCAATAAATCATTTCAAGAACACGATCATGAACAAGATTTCTGATGAAGTGCATGTGTAGCTCAATGTGTTTGTTGCATTGATGTAGAACTGGATCTTTGGAAAGCTTGATGGCACTTTGATTGTTGCACCAAAGTGGAGTAGGCTGCTGCTGATTGAATCCAAACTTTGAAAGGATCTGTCGAAGCCATAAAGCTTCATGACTGGCAGTAACTGCGGCTCGATATTATGCTTCTGCTGAAGAAAGAGCAAGAGCTTGTTGTTTCTTACAAGCCTAAGTGACAGGTCCAAGATCCCATATTGAAAACATAACCTATAGTAGACTTTCTATCATCAGGATCGACGGCCTAATCTGAATCAGTGAAACCAACTAACAAAGGTGTCCCCCCTATACTGTAATGAATCCCAAACTGAATTGTACCTCGAATATATCAAAGTATTATTTTTGCTACTTTCCAGTGACTTTCATGAGGAGTTTGCATATAACAGGAAACACGACCAACGACAAAGGAAAGGTCAGGACGAGAATGAGTCAAGTATAAAAGACTACCAACAAGCTGACGATATAAGGCGGCATCTACTTCAGGGGAAGTACAAGTGGCAGAAATTTTGACTCCAGAATGGAAGGGAGAAGAGGCTGGTTTACAATCTTCCATGTGGAAGTGATGAAGAAGGTCACAAGCATACTTATACTGGGAAAGAAAGATTCCTTATTTGGTTTGCAAGACTTGGAGACCAAGAAAATAATGCAAATGTCCTAACTCTGACATTTCAAAATTTTGCTTAAGACTGGATTTCACATGGGTTATAATTTTAGGGTCACTACCAGTAAGGATAAGATCATCAACATAAAGAACTAGTATGATGAGATGGTTTCCTACTTTCTTGGTATAGACATCGGGGTCAAAATGGCATCTAGAAAAACCAGTTTCAAGGAGAAAGCTATCCATTTTGGCATACCAAGCTCTAGGAGCTTGATTAAGGCCATATAAGGATTTCTTAAGGAGATAGACAAGGCTAGAGTTATCTTGAACATATCTAGGAGGTTGTTCCATGTAAATTTCCTCCTGTAAATCACCATGTAAAAAGGAAGACTTGAAATCCATTTGATGGACTTCCCAGTTATGTAAGGCTGCAAGGGAAAGAACAAATGCAGATGGAATTCAATTTTGCGACATGAGAAAAGGTTTCATTGTAGTCAATCCCTTCAACTTGGGAAAAATCTTTGGCAACTAACCTTGCCTTAAGTCTTTCTACACTTCCATTTGATGCATACTTAGTTCTGTAGACCCATTTACATCTGACAAGTTTTCTTCCTTTTGGAAGAGGAATAAGATCCCAAGTATTTTTCGCCATTAAGGAATGATATTCTTCATCCATAGCTGCATCCCAATATAGATTTCCTAAATATTCTGCAAAAGTTTCTGGATCATGATTCTCGAAAAATTGAGCCAAAAGAGAAGAGGCTCATTGAAATTGAGAACGTGTTCGATGTTGATCTCTAGGATCACCGGCAAGATCACCAGCTGCTTCACATGTTGAACGGACCCATCGAGGAAGCATTGGTGTTGGTGCAATTGGAGGAACATGAGCAGGCGGAGGTGGATTTTCATCCTCACTGTCATCATCAGAAACTGGAGTTGGAAACCTGTCAAGGAAGTTGGAAGAAGAAGGCACAATTGTCGAATCAGGCTCGCAGGCCAAAGATGGCACACCCGCCAAGTTAGGCTTGCAGGCCAAGATATTTTCATCAAATTTAACATCTCTTCTAATGATTATATCATGTGAATGGGGCTGAAGAAGTCTATAACCTTTTACATCTTTAGAATATCCAAAAAATATGCACTTTTCACTTTTAGGCTGCAATGCTTTTTGTTTTTCATCCGGAATGTGAGCCCATGCTTCACAGCCAAACACACGAAAGTGACTTACATCTGGTTTACTTTTACTCCATGCTTCTTCTAGTGCTATACCTTGTAAAACTTTAGTGGGTGTGTGATTAACTATGTAATTTGCACAATTTATGGCCTCAACCCAATATTGAAGACTTAGTCCCTTAGATTGGATCATACAATTAGCCGTTTCTTTTGAAGTGCGGTTCTTCCGTTCAGCTACACCATTTTGTTGTGGTGTATATGGAACAGTGTGTTGTTGTTGGATTCCTTGTTCAGTGTAGAAAGTAGTGAACTTGTTGTTAACATATTTGCCTCCATTGTCAGATATTAACTTAATAATTTGATGATCAGATTGTTTTTCAACAAGGGCCTTGTAGGCCAAGAACATGTTAAATACTTCGCTCTTAAGTTTTATGAAGTAAACCCAAGTGTGTGTGGAGTAGTCATCAATGAAAGTTAAGAAATATTTGAAACCAAAAAAGGATGCAGATCGAAGAGGGCCACACAAGTCACTATGCACAAGCTCCAAGGGAACCGATGCGTTCCAAGATACACGTTTATCAAAACTGTCCCGATGATATTTTTCGAGTACACAACTAGAACAAAGACCATCCTCGCAAGATACCATCGGAAGAACAATCACCATATTGTCTTTACATAGTTGTTGCAATGAGTGATAATTTAAGTGACCAAATCGCTTATGCCAAAGTTTTCTCAAGTTATCACTATGAGCAACAAAAACTGAAGGAAAAGGTGATGACCGAAATTCGTTAAATTTGTACAACCTAGTAATATCATCAACAGTTCCAGTAGCAAGGATATTTTGAGGATTTTTAAAATCCTTGATTACAACTTGGTGAGGTGTAAACGTCACAATTTTACCTTCACCTGAATGAGTAATTTGATAGACTAATAACAAATTGTAGGAAATTTTTGGAACACATAGTACAACACTGAAATGACCTTTTTCTACTGGAATTGTTCCAGATCCTACAACATTTAGAGATCTATCATCACCAACAAATATTTGTTTGGTGTTACATTCATGCATAGTAGAAATGATGGTTTGATCCTTAGCCATATGATAATATGCTCCATAATCAATGAGCCATTTAATTGAAGTAGTAGAAGAAGATGTAGTATAAGAGTAACCAAAAGCACAAAGTGTATGTCCATGAGAGGTGGATTCTGAAGACGAATATAGGATGATGTGGTGCTTCTTCATTGCTGCTTCCAAGGCTGCCATCTTCTTGAAACACTTAGATTCATCGTGATTATCTTTTCCATAAAAATTGCAATGACGCTTAGTCTTCTTTCCTTTTGGCTTGGATCCTTTGTCATTTTTTAAAGAAGGAGCTATCTGAAAGGGTTTGGGACCCTTGTTGTTTGGCTTATTATTGTGAAAATTTTGTTTCTTGGGAGGCTTGGAATTTCTTTCTGTTGGGACAATAAGGCTTTCCCAAATGTATCTACATTGTTAATTATTCCAAGATGAATGAGCTTATCTTGCTCTCTAATTAAGGAATCACAAAAGGATTCAAGACTAGGATCTTGATAGCTAGCTGTAGTCAAGGATTCTTTCATGGAGTAGAATGTAGATACAAAAACAGAATATGCAGGTCCAAGTTTGGAAAGAATATGATAAATACATTGTTTGTCTTCTTTCTTAATCTTGCATTCTGCACATAAGAGTCTAAGAGTTTTATACTTAGATAAATAGTCTTGAATGCATGAAAAATCATTTGGATTCAAGGAAGTCAACTATTGTGTTTACCAAACACAGATTCCAAATTTTCTCAAGCTATATCAGGTTCATCGTTTCCAGATATGTGGAATCGCAAATCAATAGAGATTGACATCCCAATCAATCCACGAGATTCATCACATCTATTTTCCCATTTAATTTTCTTATCATCATCAGTGGGTTCTATTTTTTTCCTTGAGGTTATCTTGAAAAGTTCCCTACTTTGTAGAACATCCTCCATACAAGATTTCCATGAGAAATAGTTATAACTTGTAAGTATAATATTACAAGGGGCGGCCATCCTGTAAAATAATGACTGAAAAAACAGACACTAACTGTATGGATGCAAAGAACTCAAAAAAATATGCGGTTTTTAAAAAAAACGACACTAAAAACTGATTCTAGATGATGAAGTTATGCTTGATCAAAGAAAATGTTGAAGATGTCCCCAATAGTGACGTGGCAGATATTAACTTGACCAAATAAAAAAAAGAACCCCCTTCTTCCCAAGATGAACCTTTGACAATCACTTACAAGAAAGTTTCTTTTTAAGTGAATCACTTTTGTAAAATAAGTGATGTTCACTTTTACAATAATGTTACTTTTAAATAGTGCGGCATTAAATTAAAAGACTTAAGTGACTCACTTTTTACTTTATTTTATTTTATTTATGTGAGATGCACTTTTACAATAAAGTAACTTGAAAATAGAGATTACATGCACTAAAAGTAACTTAATAAGACTTGAACTCAAAACCTATCAAGGAAGAAAGCAACTTTGAACCAAGTGAGGTAAGTTTAAAATGTATGTAAAACAATGGAATGAGGAAGGGTTTTTTTTTTTTTTACTCTTCTCTCTCGTTCTCCGTGCTTGCCTTTTTTTTTCCTGCAAAACACAAAAAAATGAAAAACAAAAAACAAAAAAAAACTTTTCCACTCTATGGGTGGGGTTAGATCTTGGTTAGCTTACCCGGAAAGTCTATGTTTTATGTTTTTGATTCGCCGCGATCACGCAAGGTGCATGGAAAAGAGCATACGCAGCTAGGGAAGGAAACTGTCTGAGACTAAAACAGTAAATATCTAATAATAAAACTGATAAAATATGAGAGATTTAAAAAAAATTAATAAAATCCGTCACTGTAACATTATATCTTCAGATTTGCCGAAATGGGTGTTTCTGGATCAAACGGAAACGATTTTCGGTGAAATGAAAACTATTTTCTAATGGAAATGACACTCTAGACACAATGGAATAGCTCCCATATGCCACAAATGCATAGAAAATCCATAACCAAAAACCCTTTCAAAGTTTCAGTAACACCGGTTCTAGATCTTGATCAAAACCGAAAGCGGCTCTTCATAAATGCTCTGATACCATGTTTGAGTTCACATATTACTCCCAAAAGACCAAAAACCTAGAGCAACCACTTCACACAAATGAATCACAGATAAATACACTGATGTTTGTCACGTGGTTAAAACCTTCGAGAGGGAAACAGTCCACGGCCCCAACCAAATAGCTACTTGGAGCAATTTATTATGCAAAAGAAAGAAAGTTACATGAGCTTCTCATAATCGATCAACTATCCAAGGACCCTCCATGCTCTTTAAATAGAGATCATGGACCAATCGGGTGTTAAGCCACGGATCAATGGTAGGTATGGTCTAAGAGAAGTTGAACCGTCGGATCACTTTATGTCTAGAGCATATCGTGATCATATGATTAGAATATTTACAAATGCATACTAATGCATACTAAAGAAACACACTTTACCTAACAGATATATTACACAAGTTGATCTTAACTAACTCCTAAGTTTCTAAATATCCTAACAAAAGCGGATTAAGTATAAATGCAAAAATGCATATAAATGATCAAAATCCTACCCTATATGAGTGAAAAACAACTTTGAGTAACCTTGGACCTGTTTCATTAGGTAAACATGACATGGAATTAGTTTGAAAAAATTACAAACTATAGGTTAAAAAACCCACTTTTTGAAATAATTTCTATAAATAGTGCAAAAATAGAAATCAAATTCACCATTTGACATTTTTACCCAATATAGACAAGTTTTACCTGTGCCTTCAATTGCTCATTGTGGTCAAACTGCTAGACGATTTTCAAATCTGCAAGTGCAAGGTAAATCAACTCTCCATGCTCTTTCATTTCATCCAAGCAAATTTTTTATTTTATGAAAAATTTGATGTTTTCAGCCAATTTAAAGATGGTCGCGCTGTATACATGGGTATGCAACATAGACAGTCATGTACACGCATTTTATATGCGGCTTGCTCAAAAGAAACTTGCGTATGATACGCGTCATGTCCAAAGGACAATCATGTATACTGCGCGACATAGAAAAAATCTATCTAGGGCCAAAATCAAAATTTTTTAAATGAATTTAATGTTTGAGAATGGTATTGTTGGCAAGCTGAAACATGGTGTTGGAGTGGAGGGAGAGGGAGCATGAACACATGGACCAAGATGCTCTTTGAAGTTCCCCCACGGTGCATGCATTGTGGCAAAGTGGGTTGCTTAAATTCTTTTGTACCTCACCTATGCGATCCAATGTCTGCTTACTAGAGTTTTTGATCAACTACTGGGATCATGATCTGGGTGCATTTGACTTACAAGGTGAGATTCTAGAGATTACACTAGAAGACATCTATTTCATATCTAGTTTGTCACGACGGGGAGCTCTTGTAAACTTGGAAGGTACCAATAGGGGCGGTGACCTTCTAAGTGTTCAGAACTACATTGACACTTACTGTGTTCCTGGTACTCAGAAAATGGGTACTTGAATCCCTATTGTTCATATTCGCAGCTTTCCATTACAAGTGTTGGTAAGCACAATAGTGAGGGTTGCAGGATCATCATCACTTCATCTTGCAACTCAAAATCAAATGAGAATTGCGGTTGAATGTCTACAGCAAGCCTTATTTGACTGGTGCTCAGGAGTAATCCTGATAATGAAGAAGCAACTCTCTGACTGCAAGAGAGGCCGATGGGAAAACTTCAGTTATTCTAGCTGTTATCTCCCAAAATAAATTTATTTTGATAGTATGAAGAATTCGAGTCATGTCATGAAAGATTTAAAGATGACTAACAAATTGAAAGTCTTTGTTTGTGCTATGGTTGAATAAATTGGAAGTTTTAGCTTTCGATGGCTTAGGTGGGGTTCTTAATGGCTCATTAGCCATCGAAAGGCTTTGTTTCAGAAGCTAATAGTGTGACATAGGATAAAGGTTAACCACCAAAAGCAGGCCCGATCGAGTAAATGGTAAAAGCACTTTCGGTGGCTTAGGTGAGATTTCAAAAAACTCATTAGCCACCGAAAAGTGCTGCTTTCGGCAGCTTAGTGAACAGTCGAAGAAGGGCGTTAACCACCAAAAGCAAGAAAAAAGGCATTGGGAAAAAAGTGGTTTCGGTGGATTAGGCGAAATCTCTGACGTTTCATTAGCCACTGAAAGGACGGGTTTTTAGAGAGACCACTGTCCACCGAAAGCTGAGTTTCACCGTGACATTGGGAAAATGGTTTCGGTGGCTTAGGCGAAAGGGATATCATTTCATTAGCCACCAAAAGCCATATTTTTGGCAGCTAGCAGACAAATTCCTAAAGGTTGTTAACCATAAAAAAGGTAAAAGATGGAAACGGTTATAAATATATCAAATCAAAGCCTGTCAGTAAAAGCAGCGATTATTAAAGGGCGTGTAAACCACCGAAAGGACCGGGGGATGCATAACTACATGAGGAAATGAGTAAGGAGGTTATTATTTGAAATTGATAAGGACTGATGTGATGAAACCCTCCTTCTCCCTCCATCTATCCATTGAACTGCAGAAAATCCAAATGAGTATTCAGGGTTGATTTTAACATGATTGTTGGGAAAGGGGTCTCGAAAATATCAACATCAATCATGCAGGATAAAGCCCTCATAATTAGTGCCAAATATTCAGGACACACCATCCTCGACTTTGGCATTTCTCTCCACTAGAAATCCATCTTCGAGAAGTAGCCTGCTAAAACACTATCATACACAATTTGAATTTATTGTTGTAGGTACCCAAGAGTGGTATTCAAAAAGATGAAGAAGGGAGGACCTGCTCTCAAGTAGGAGTTGGGAGATATCAGCTACCTGGAGGCACATCCAAAAGTCTATCAATTTTTCAAGGATGCTGGCTGCAATAGGTTTTGTGAGAAGATTCAAGGTTCACACCAGCAGGTGGGTGAGGCATTTGCCCTCTCTTTCGATGGCTCCAAGGAAATCATAGGAAAAGAAGAATTCCTGATAGATGAAACCCTAATTACTGAAGTGATTGAACTCCTTAGCATAGGAGAGAAGTGGTTTAAGACCACCATACCAAAGGATGTATAGCTCAGATCTTACTTGAAGCCTGAACATAGGGAGGTGGTGTGGAAGAAAAGTGTACCATCCTATTGGCTAGAAGAAAGGTGGCAGCAAATGTTGAAGGCCATTGTGGTCTACATAACATGTGAAGGGAGATACAACAGAGCTATGATTTACCATTTTAAATTGGTGAACCACTTCACAGGGAGAAGCCCACTGAATTTTCCTTTTTACTTACACATGCATTTGGAAAAGATGGCACACCAGGTGAAGGCCCAACCAACCAAGATTGCTGGCAGACTATCTCATTATGGCCTTATCCAACTTCTTATCCAAGAATTGCTGAAAATGAGGAATATGGCATGGCGTTATTTCATATTTTGGAATGTTTTTGAAACAAGCCTTTAGCCAGAAGAAAAGGGGAAGTCTCCTGCTAAAAAATCCAGCACACCAAGAAGTGGGAAAAGGAAGAGAAGTGCTATATTCCCAGGAGCATCAGAATATCCTCCTTCCTCTTCCAAAGCCAAGAAGGTCAAAAGAAACTTGGATTTCAGTGAAAAGGGCCAAGAATTTGCAACACACAGTGAGAACATTTTGAACCTGCCCTACTTAGATTCAGAAGAGGAACAGGAGGAAGGTGCATACCTAGCTTTACAAGTTGTAGAAGACATTGAAGAGCTCCCATCACCTACACCAAAAGAGCAAGATGAACCAGCAGAGAAGGCTTTCTCTAGCAAGCCCAAGACTCAAAGGATATATTAGTTGATGAGGCAAGTGTATGAGATGGAGATTTTGGAAAGGGAGATAAAGAAAATTAATGCTGCATTGACCAGTAGGAACAAGCTGCTGCATAAATATTACCTAGAGAAGAGAGAAAGGTATATTTTCCTAAAGAGACTAAATAAAAGGTACCTGAAAGACAACACAAGATTGTACATAATTATTAGGCTTTAGAGATTGCAGCCGAAGGAGGCCTAGCAAAACCCTAGCACCCACCTCACATTGGAAACCCTAGTTGAAGCTGCAGTAAGAATTCAGCCTCTAGAAGCAAGCCAGGCTACTTTTAACCCTCCTAAAATAGAGCTTGTTGAAGAAGAAAGCTAAGTAGACAAACTTGCAAGAAAAAATTTGGAGGCGACTTAATATTTTTTGAAAAACAGGGCTTTCGGTGGCTTAGGAGGACGCTGAGGTAGTTCACCACTTTCGGTAGCTAACCGTTCTGATATTTTGGCCTCTTAAGCACCGAAATTAGATGGAGGAATAGGATTGATTTTTGACACACAGGACCAGTTTTGGGCGAACATGGATGGCTCAGGGACAAAGTATAAAGATGAAGGATGCTGAAGAAAACATCAGGGAAGGTATGCTTTGGTTTTGCTGTGACATAATAGTAGAAAAGGTCACCAATACTTAATTGTCAAAGTGAAACGGTGACTTAACCGGTAGAGGACCAGTGGCAGTGATTTACAGCAGTTACTTTAGTTATCAGAAGGTTCATACAGTGAACGAATTCTACAGTTAGTTAGACTAGTAGTTAACTAGGGTTTTTAAACCTAATTTTGCAAAAAATAATTATTTTGTCTATTTTTATTAAATCAGATCCAAGTTTTCAGGATCTGAGTATTTTTGTAAAGGATATAAAGCCTAAGACTTATTTTATTGAAATGATTCGACTTCGGGGACTTGTAGACCATTGCTATTGTCAAGCTTCTCATATTGCTCATGACCTAATATAAGCTCTTTTGTTATCATATGTTTAGCTTCCATTTTCTGTCTTATCTATGCTGATGCTTGAATGTGTTATTTAGGTTTTATCCAGATTAAGTGATGTCCTATAGCTATCACCCTATTGGAATATTGATGTGATTTGAATTATAAGTGCTTTCCTTGTCATGATTATCCATTTATATATATATGTTTTATGTATGAATCTGCCAGCATGATAAGTTCTCCATCTCTGCACCATCTTGTCAACCTCTGAACAATGGTAATTAGAAGCCTTATCCCTGATTGAGTTTCATGCATGTCTTGAGAGTGTGAGGTTTATAGGTCACCTAACTTGATCCACTTAGAAAACCATAAAAATATTTAAGTTACCAGGCATCCTTGAGCTGCAACCTAGAGGATTTTCCTAGAGTGATAACAAATTGGCGTCGTTGCCGAGGAGAGGAGACTGAAGCTCAGCTTCCCTGGGAGATGACACAGATCCTTACTTTGATGATAGACAAAGCTTGGACACTATTCTAGTTGTAATCATTTATCTGGTGACTCCATTGAAATAAGGTGGCTTCAAGAATACCAAGTACCAGAGAAAACCCTCAAGGGCCACCAGCAACACCAGTTTTAGATCCAAAATAGATTCTAAGAAGAGCTAGGGTTTCACTAAGGCAGACCAATAGTGCTGTAAAGAAATCTACATCAGGTATTTCAAGAAATATTTCTGCTGTTATTTCTTCTGCTAAAACACTTAATTCTCAAGAATCTATAAATACATTAGCAAATTTTAGGGTTTGGGAATATTCAAGCAGTACTGCTTGTGAAGATCCAATCCCTCGTGACTCCACTGGGATAAGTTTACCACCACCACCTTCTCAGCTACTACCTACATCAGTACTACCTTCCTCCACCCTTTCCATACCCATTTCCAATATGGCTACCCCTCAATTGACCAAAATTGAAAGGATCCTGGTAGTTAGGTATGGCCCCCTAAATTTGCCTAACCCTCTCTTGACCATGCCCACTGGAGACTAACTCAAGTACATGCCTAAGTTCAAAGGAGAGGGAGATTTCACAGCTAAAGAACATCTAGAGGCATTTTACAGTTATGCTGAGAACATTAATATAGAACAGGAAGATGTGTGGACTAGGGTTTTGTACAAAGCCTAAATGGTCAGGATATGAAATGGTTCAAAGAGCTTCCTGATGGATCAGTGGCAGGAATTCAAGCCCTAGGTGACATCTTTCTAAAGCATTGGGGAGAGAGGAGATACCACCTCTATTATATCACTGAGTTCATCAACTTGAAAAGAGAGAATGGGGAGTCTGTCTCCAACTTCATCAAGAGGTTCAACAATATGTACAGCAAGATCCCCACTGAAATCAAGCCCACTGATACCTCATCCAGGATAACTTATGCAAATGCCTTTGACTCTGATTTTTGTCTGCTTCTCAGAGAAAGGAGGTCTACCTCCTTATCACTCATGTAGGATGCTACCCTATAGGTAGAATCTAACACTGTGGCATCTTAGAAGGTCAAAGGAAAGATAGATAGGAAGAAACAACCAATAGACCCTCTTGGGGATTCTTCATTAGAGAACAAGATTAGCAAAATGACCAAACTGTTAGATAACTTGACTGCTGAAATGTCTAAGCTAAAGGACCGAGGACAGATACCTATGAGAGGTAAAGGGCCAAGTGATTTTGTTCGGGCCAAAACCCTAATTTTGGACCGAGGACAGATACCTATGAGAGGTAAAGGGCCAAGTGATTTTGTTCGGGCCAAAACCCTAATTTTGTCCCTTACAAAAGAGGCAACCCCCCAGTTCAGATCCTTAGAAGGGAAAGGAATCAAGGGGAATATCAAAGAATCAAAGATCCTTTTCAGAATGCTATACTAGAAGAAGAACTAGAGTTCATTAAGGAAGAAGGAGAGGTTGAAGAAAACATCCACTGCATGGAAGATGATGTTGAATGTTCTTTTCTAACACAAGCAGAATATGAGGAAGCCCTAATTGATGAGCAGATCATTGAAGAAGCAGTATATCAGGCTAATGGTCAAGGAGGATATCACCTAAGGTCCAAGCTGGTTTCTCCCCTTAGGAAGAATGTTCCTGCCAAACAGCCTGCTGCACCAGCTAAAAAGGCTATTGTTTTACCAAAGAAAATGACTGTCATTTCCAAACCATTACAAAAACCAACACCTTCATCAAGCCCTGATCAGATCCAACTCAAAGATCGAGTACATGAGGTAAGGTTTCTTGATAGACTGCATTATTCTTTCAACCTTGAGTCAGAGATTCAGAAATTGAAGATCCCTTTCCCATTAATCGATCTAATGAAAAATGATGCATTCAAATATTCTATATTGAATTCTCTTCAGCCAATGATACATATTGATATTGAATTTGTAAATCTAGAAGATGATAAACCTATTGTAACCCTAGGCCCTATGATCGAAGACCTAAAGGATTCATTCCCACCTTTCTACATATCCTTGAATATCCATGATAAAGTCCTTCATAACTATCTGCTGGATTCAGGAGCTTCCCATAACTTAATGCCAAAAGCTGTGATGGATGAGCTTGGTCTCGGCATTACAAATCCCTACCATGATTTGTTCTCCTTTGACTCTAGAAAGATCAAGTGCTTAGGCCTCATCAAAGACCTAGTTGTAAACCTATCTCAGCTACCTTCAAAAAACATCATGATGGACATTGTAGTGGCTGATATCCCTCCCAAATTTGGTCTCTTGCTATCTCTATCACGGAGTAAAAGGCTAGGTGGCACTCTTTAAATGAACCTTACATATGCTACAATCCCCATGTTTGGAGGTGAGACTAAGAGGCTTTACAAAGAGAATCAACTTGCCTACATCATAAGCAATGAAAGGAATTTAGTGAACCACCACATCTATGCAGTAGACACTGATTTTGGGTCATGCATTCTGCAAATAGATGATTCTTAGAAAACACCAGTCCAGCTTACCAAGCCCACCTATCGGCAGCACAAAGAAGTGACCACAATAGTCTGGAACATGTATTTTGATGGGGCTAGCACTCAAAGCTCAGCAGGTGCAGGTGTAGTATTGATCTCTCCATCCAAAGAGAATATTCATCTATCTTATAAGATTGATTTTAAAACTACTAACAATATAGCGGAGTATGAATCCTTGCTGCTAGGAGTTAAAGCTTCCAAGGAGATGGGGATCATGTGCAAGAGAATATTTGGAGATGTAGACCTTATTATACAGCAGGTCAACAACACCTTTCAAGAAAAAAATGCCAGACTAAAGGCCTACAGGGACGAGGTATGGAAACTCAGAGACTCCTTTATGTTTTTTGAACTGTCATATATACCTAGGGATTTGAATCACTTGGCTGATTCCCTAGCTATCTCTGCAAGTATGTTTGTTCCTCCTTTACCTCTTAAGCTCAGCTATGATGTTCAGGTCAAGTACAAACCTTCCCTGCCAGATAATGTAAAATTTTGGAAGGTGTTTGAGAATGATGATTAGCTTAGTAAATTCATTCAGCTAGTAAATGAATTCTTTGATATACATATAGATAAGGAAAACCTAAACATGGAGGAATCCCAACAGCTCAAGTTGAAAGATAAAGTAGCTGATTAGAATATTGTCCAACTACCCAACAATTATATACCTCGGGGTCTAGTACCTCTGGAAGAGATTTTTTATCATAATGACATCCCTTTTAAGCCTACCAAAAAGGAGCAATACCCTGCTGTCCAAGAGCAAAACATAGGTAGTGAAAGCCATCCAAAACTAATAAATCTATCCACTAAGTTGACTGCTGATCAGAGGTCCAAATTTTGCAACCTGATAAAATAATTTGTTGATATATTTTCCTGGGAGTATAGTGACCTGAAAACCTATGACACCAATATCATCTAGCACAGGATTCCTTTGGAGAAGGACACCATCCCTTTCAAATAGAAGCTGAGATCCATTAATCCTCTCCTACTACCTGTAATTGAAAAATAAATCCATAAGCTTCTCAAAGCCAAAATCATAATCCCCCTCAGGTATTCCAAGTGGATTGAAAACCTAGTGGTGGTAAGGAACAATAATGGGAAAATAAGGTTATGTGTGGATTTTAGAAACCTGAACAAATGTTCCAAAAAAGACAACTATCCACTACCCAAGATGGAACACCTGTTGCAAAGAGTCTCAGGGGCTAGTGTGATGTCATTCCTAGATGGCTTCTCTGGATACAACCAAGTTGCTATGCACCCTTATGACCAAGAGAAGATTGATTTTACCACCCCCTAGGGCACTTTCATGTATGCTAAAATGACATTTGGGTTGATGAATGTTGGGGATACTTTTCAAAGAGCCATGGACCTAGATTTTGTAGGGTTGAAAGATAAATTTATGCTTATATACTTGGATGACCTAACTGTTTACTCTCACAGCCATCATGACCATTTGCAGCATTTGAGGAGGGTATTTCTAAAGTGCAGGAGGTTTGGAATATCACTCAAGCCTAAGAACTCCTAGTTTGCACTCAGTGAGGGGAAACTCCTAGGTCACATAGTCTCAACTAAAGGTGTAAAGATTGATCCGGTAAGGGTGGAAGAAATCCAGAAGCTATCCATACCGAAGTCAAAAAGGGATATTCAGTCCTTTTTAGGTAAGATAAACTTTGTTAGGAGGTTCATCCCTGATTTCTCTGAGCTGGTAAAGCACATAACAGCCATGCTGAAAAAGGATGCAGAAATAAAATGGACTGACCAAGCAAGAAGCTCTTTCAAAGACATCAAGAAGGCTATCATGGAGGCCCCAACCCTGATTAGTTTGGACTATACCAAGAGTTTTTATATTTTCTCCTTTGCATCATATGACATAGTGGTAGCTGTGCTGTTACAAAAAGATGATGAGGGTCTTGATCATCCAATTACATTCTTTAGCAAAAACTTGAGAGATGCTGAGATAAAGTCAGGCTTATGCTCTCATCAAGTCATTGAAGACCTTCAGGATTTACATTCTCCATGCAAAAGTTCTTGCCTATGTCCCTTCAGCTGTTGTGAAGGATGTTTTCACTCAGCCTGACATTGATGGAAAGAGGGATAAGTGGATTGCCAAGCTCATGGAGTTTGATATAGAGCTGAATCCCACTAAGCTATTAAAAGGACTAGGTCTAGCCAAAATCATGGCTAAAGAAAACTGTGAACTAATGGGGATAAACTTCACTTATGTCAATTCAGCAAAATTGCAAACTGTAGTAGCAGCAGAAGCAGTTCAGGATCAGAATGACATTCAACCAATGGCTGAAAACCTATCTTAATGTGAGTGGTACTCAGGTATTATTCATTTTTTGCATAAATTTGAAGTTCCTCCTGGTCTCACTCATAATCAAGCACAAGCTCTAAAATTAAAATCTGTTAAATTTTGCATAGTTGAGAAACTATTGTCCTGGAAAGATCCGTCTGGGGTTTTGTTGAGATGTCTAGATAAAGAAGAATCAGATCATGTCATGCATCACTTTCATTCCAGCACGTGGGGGACATCATTATTAGAAGACCACAACCCATAATATCATGAGGGAAAGGTACAATTGGCCAGTCCTTTTTGCTAATGTATGTACTTTTGTAAGGGTCTGTGACCAGTGCCAAAGATTTATAGGGAAGCAGTAGCTCAAATCCTTGCCCCTTAAGCCTATTGTAGTGAATGGGACTTTCTAGGAATGGGGTCTGGATTTCATAGGTGAAATAAATCCATCTTCTAGTGGGCATCATAAATGGATCCTAGTAGCCACAGACTAATTTACCAAGTGGATAGAGGCAATACCCACTAGGAATGCCACTTATCAGGTCATCATGAAGTTTTTATATGAGAATATCTTTAGCAGGTTTGGCTTCCAAGTAAGGTTACTAACTGATAATGCACCATCTTTCAAAGCCGGGGCATTGATTAGAATGTGTGAGTCAATAAGCATTTAGCTGGTGCATTCCACATCCTATTATCCTCAAGGAAATGGCCTGGCCGAGTCATCCAACAAAATCCTAGTCAGGATCATCAGAAAACTATTGGAGACAAATCAGAAAATCTGGGATTCTAATCTAAAGTTTGCTTTATGGGATGATATGGTAACAGAAAAAAGATCTATAGGGACTTCTCCATTCAAATTAGTTTATGGTACTGAGGCCATTTTTTCCATTTAGCTAATTCTACCAGTGGCAAAATTCTTTCAGGAAGAGGAAGATGAGCCAAATGATATGGTGAGGAGGATGATGGATTTGGTGGAGTTGCAGCAAGTCAGGGAATAAGTGATAGGAAAATCAAAATCCCATCAACAGAGGATCAAGGTCATGTTTAACAAAAGGGAAAAAGTGGACAGCTTTCAGGTTGGATATTGGGTCCTCAAGTGGGATACTGTCAGGTAGGACAAGGGAAAACATGGAAAGTTTGACTCTTTTTGGATTGGCCCTTTTGTGATAGCTCGAGTACAAAAGAATAACACCTTCAAATTGCAGAATCTGGAAAGGGAAGAGGTGTTTGATGGCCCAGTGAATGGGCGTTTTCTGAAACTTTACTTTATTTGATTCTCTGAGGCCATGTTATTGTAAATTAGTAGTCAATTGGTTGTTTTTGCTTACAGAATAAACTCCATGCCCAATGGAACAGTAAATGATACTGTTAATTTTTTAGTTATTTTCAAGGAAAGGCATTTTGGTATGGGGTTCTTGGGACCTCACAAGGAGGTTCCCATCCCCAAGTAGGAGCCAGATGTTATCTCCCAAAATAAATTTATTTTGATAGTATGAAGAATTCAAGTCATGTCATGAAATATTTAAAGATGAATAACAAATTGAAAGTCTCTATTTGTTCTATGGTTGAAGAAATTGGAAGTTTTAGCTTTTGGTGGCTTAGGTGGGGTTCTTAATATCTCATTAGCCACCAAAAGGATTTTTTTCGGTAGCTAACAGTGTGATGAAAAATCAAGGTTAACCACCAAAAGTAGGCCCAATCGAGTAAATGGTAAAAGCACTTTCGGTGGCTTAGGTGAGATTTCAAAAAACTCATTAACCAGCGAAAAGTGCTGCTTTTGGCAACTTAGTGAACAATTGAAGAAGGGCGTTAACCACCAAAAGTAAGCAAAAATGCGTTGGGGAAAAAGTAGTTTCGGTGGCTTAGGTGAAATCTCTGACGTTTCATTAGCCATCGAAAGGACGGGTTTTCGGCGGTTAAAAGGGATTTTTGGAGATATCAGCTACCTAGAGGCACATCCAAAAGTTTGCCAAATTTTTAAGCATGCTGGCTTCTATAGATTTTGTGAGAAGATTCAAGGTTCACACCAGTAGGTGGCTAAGGCATTTTACCTCTCTTTTGATGGCTCCAAGGCATTCATAGGCAAAGAAGAATTCCTAATAGATGAAACCCTAATTACTGAAGTGACTGAACTCCCTAGCACAAGAGATAAGTGGTTTAAGACCACCATACCAAAGGATGTAGAGTTCAAATCTTACCTGAAGCTTGAACATAGGGAGGTGGTGTGGAAGAAAAGTGTACCATCCTCCTGGCTAGAAGAAATGTGGAAGCAATTGCTGAAGGCCATTGTGGTCTACATAACATGTGAAGGGAGATACAATAGAGCTATGATTTACCATTTTAAATTGATGAACCACTTCACAGGGAGAAGCCCACTGAATTTTCCTTTTTACTTACACATGAGTTTTGCAAATATGGAACACCAGGTGAAGGCCCAGCAAACCAATATTACTGGCAGACTATCTCATCATGGCCTTATCCAACTTCTGATCCAAGAATTGCTGAAAAGGAGGAATATGGCATGGCCTTATTTCTTATTTTGGAATGGTTTTGAAACAGGATTTCAGCCAGAAGAAAAGGGGAAGTCTCCTACTAAAAAATATAGCACACCAAGAAGTGGGAAAAGGAAGAGAAGGTCTATATCCCCAGCAGCAGTAGAATAGCCTCCTTCCTCTTCCAAAGCCAAGAAGGTCAAAAGAAACTTGGATTTCAGTGAAAAGGGCTAGGAAGTTGCAACACATAGTGAGAACATTTTAAACCGGACCTACTCAGTTTTAGAAGAGGAACATGAGGAAGGTGCATACCTATCTTTACAAGTTGTAGCAGACATTGAAGAGCTCCCATCACCTACACAAAAAGAGCAGGATAAACCAGCAGAGAAGGATTCCTCTAGAAAGCCCAAGACTCAAAGGATAAATCAGTTTCCGAGGCAAGTGTATGAGATGGAGATTTTGGAAAGGGAGATAAAGAAAAATAATGCTGCATTGACCAGTAGGAACAAGCTGCTACATAAATCTTACCTAGAGCAGAGAGAAAGGTATATTTTCCTAAAGAGACTAAATAAAAGGTACCTGAAAGACAACACAAGATTGTATAGAATTATTAGGCTTCAAAGACTGCAGCTGAAGGACGCCTAGCAAAACCCTAGCACCCACCTCACATTGGAAACCCTAGCTGAAGCTGCAGTAAGACTTCAGCCTCTAGAAGCAAGCCAAGCTACTATTAACCCTCCTAACATAGAGCCTGTTGAAGAAGAAAGCTAAACAGACAAACTTGAAAGAACAATTTTGGAGGTGACTTAAGATTTTTTGAAAAAAAGGGCTTTCGGTGGCTTAGGCAGACGTTGAGGTAGTTCATTAGCCACTGAAAGCACCGCTTTCGGTAGCTAACCATTTCAATATTTTGGCCTCTTAACCATTGAAAGCAGATAGAGGCATAGGATCGATTTTTGACACGCATGACCAGTTTTGGGTGAACATGGATGGCTCAGGGACAAAGTATAAAGATGAAGGATGCTGAAGAAAACATCAGGGAAGGTATGCTTTAGTTTTGCTGTGACATAATAGTAGAAAAGGTCACCAATACTTAACTGTCAAAGTGAAACAGTCACTTAACCAGCAGAGGACCAGTGGCAGTGATTTCCAATAGTTACTTTAGTTATCAGAAGGTTCATAGGGTGAATGAATTCTAAAGTTAGTTGGACTAGTAGTTAATTAGGGTTTTTTAACCTAATTTTGCAAAAAACATTTATTTTGTCTATTTTTATTAAATCTGATCCAATTTTTCAGTATCTGAGTATTTTTGTAAAGGCTATAAAGCCTAAGAGTTATTTTATTGAAAGGGTTCGACTTCGGGGACTTGTAAACCATTGCTATTGTCAAGCTTCTCATATTGCTCATGACCTAATATAAGCTCTTTTGTTATCATATGTTTAGCTTCCATTTTCTGTCTTATCTGTGCTTATGCTTGAATGTGTTATTCAGGTTTTATTCAGATTAATTGATGTCCTATAGCTGTCACTCTATTGGAATATTGATGTGATTTGAATTATAAGTGCTTTCCTTGTCATGATTAGCCATTTAGATATATCTGTTTTATGTATGAATCTACCAGCATGATAACTTCTCCATCTCTGCACCATATTTTAAACCTATGAACAGTGGTAATTAGAAGCCTTATCCTTGATTGAGTTTCATGCATTTCTTGAGAGTGTGAGGTTTATAGGTCACCTGACTTGATCCACTTAGAACACCATAAAATTATTTAAGTTATCAGGCATCCTCGAGCTGCAACCTAGAGGAGTTTCCTGGAGTGATAACACTAGGATATTGGTGGCATTTTTCTTTGAGAGAGTGCCTGGTCTCAGTCCCGTAGTACCTCTACCAGTTTCCTCTCCCCGTCAGCCTAGACTGAGTAAGTGGGGAGAAATATTCCTTCACCAGGGTGGTGGTGGATCAGTTCAGAGTGTGTATGCTGATGAATTCTACCTATGGTGGGAGTGACAACTACCTGCACTAGAGCCATTTCCATATGCTAGGTTGGATTTTCGGGGTGACAATGACCTTGTCCTCCCTCCTGGAGGAGCATGGGGAGTGTCAAGTATTTTTGTTTTTCAAGTTTTTAAATTTTTATGAATTTTAGTCATAAAGATATATACATATGTATAAGAGTTTTAATCCAATGTTTAAAAATGCAGATATTGGACCAGTCTGCCCTGTTGGGCATCCTCATATGTATGTGTGACCACTGGCAGTAGAGGATCATGGTCTGATTAGGGTTCTTGGGGGGAAGTTAGACAGGCTTACCCAAAGGGTACCTACTTTATGTATTGAGCAAATCCCTGCCGTTATGCAGGAGTTATTGGTTGGTATCCAACCTATATAGATACGCCTTATGAGAAGGGTAGCCAGATCAATGCTTGTTTACATAGAGGTTGTTGAGGTTGCTGCAGCTAAACAAGTTGAAGAAGCCCGAGAGTAGGATGACCAGGATGATCAGGGTGGGCAGTGTGGTTAGGATGGCTAGGGTGGTCAATCTTAGACCTAGGAGCATTTTATGGATTATGATCCAAATTTTGTATATTTTTTGTATATTATACAGTTATGACTGAATCTGAGGATAAAACTTGACCTAACTATATGGACAGATATTCACACACACACACACACACACATATATATTTCCAGTTTATTTACATGTGTATTTCAATGTGTCTGTTGTAAATTTTATGCAATATGTGTTAAATGCCAATCCAAGATATAATTTGCATATGCATCAGTTAATGAATTTCGATTTCTTGGAATATGATTAAATGTAATAAAATCAAAATTTATTTCTAATAACCTAACTTGCATAAATTGACGTAGTAGAATAGAGTTTCGCACCTGATAAGCTCGATTGAGCTAAGAAACTACTAGTTGAGAGTCAAGCCTAACTTCCATCTAGGTAATCCCTCGTGACAAGGCATCCCATAAAATCTCAATGAAGGCCCTGTACTTGGCCACATTATTGGTAGTAGGACCAAGGCAAGTGCCTCCAAAGGCCATTAGCTATCTTGAGGGTGAGTAAATAACCCATGTGGCTGAATCCAGGTTGCAAGTGTGGTGTCTAGCGCCGTCTGTAAAACCTATGAACCACTTGGAAGACATATGTAACAACCAACATATGATATAAGAACACAAATCAGAGAACTATTGTACATAAAGTTACATACAATAAAAATACAAAAAAGTGCTAACCCTAAGCATAGTACTTTTTCAGGTATAGCCCATTTCTAGGCTCCAACAACTTATTTCCCTCAAAATCAGTTAATTCATATGCACCTTTCTTCAAAATTTTTGACACAACATAAGTTCCTAACCACATAGACCTGAATTTCCCTACCCCCAAGGGTTCTTTGTCTTGATCCCAAAGCAAGACAAGCTCCGCTTTAGAAAAAATCCTAGGTTTGATTGATTTATTGTACTGATTTTTGACCCTATTTTTATGCATCTCGTTTGTTGTCAGCGCATCCCTACACTGTTCATCTAGATGTTCTAAGTGTAACAAACATTCTTCCAGCTCAGTCGTATCAGGTAGCACATTAATAGAAATCTTTAAAGATGGGATTTCGCATTCAACCAGGGTTACTGCTTCCACCACATGAACGAGTTGGAAAGGAGAAAACCCCGTGGCAGTTTTCACATTGATATGATAAGCCCAAAAAGCAGGATACAACATGATGTGCCAATTTGACCGGGCTTCATTAATAGTGTGCTTGAGAATAGTCTTCAAGGTCTTATTTACTACCTTGACTTGACCATTCGCTTGCAGCTAGAAAGAAGATGAATGTTCTTGTTTAAACCCTAGCATAGTGGTCAATTCAGTCATCATGTTGTTTTGGAAGTGACTGCCATGGTCAGTGACAATCTCTTTAGGAATACCGAAACGTGCGATAATTTGGTTGAAAACAAAAAAGCTACAGTTTCCCCGTCAGCTTTATAGGTGGGCATTTCCTCTACCCATTTTGTGAAGTAATCTATAGTTGCAATGATGTATTTGTGCCCCCGAACCGAAACTGGGTTGTACGTCACGTAATCTATCCCCCATTTAGTGAAGGGGCCCACTGAGATGATGGGAAATAACGCAGCAGGATGCGACCGCATCTTTCTAGTGTAAAGCTGACAAGGACGACATCGCTTCATGGCATCCACACCATCTTTAAAGATTGTGGGCCAGGAATAACCGACACGTAAGATCTTCTGGGTCGTTGCTAACCTAGATAAATGAACCCCACACGCTCCGCTATGGGCATCATTTAGGACAATTTTGGCCTCTTCATGGGTAAGACATTGACACAAAACAGAGTCTACCCCTCTATGATATAAAGTATCTCCAATAATGAGGTAGTTTTTTGCATGTAAGTATAGTTTGCGCCATTCTTCCCGCAAAAAGGTTGCAGGGAACTTCAAAGTATGGAGATAGACAAGTATATCTCCGTACCAAGGGTCAGAGGTGGAAATAGAAAAGATGTGCTCATATGTGAATGAGTCTTCTTCAATGGCTACATCTTCCTCAACCAGAAATTATGCAATGAGCTTCACAAAAAATAAGGATTTTTTGGATTTGGCGAATTGGAAATCTAAGTCAAACTCCTGGAGAATGACTATCCATTTGCTGAATTTGCCTCCAACTATCTATCGGGAAAAAAAATATTGGAAAGGATTAACATACGCCATTATCATCGTAGTCCTCAGGAAGATGTAGTGACACAACCTTTGAACAACATACACAGTTGCTAATGCCAACTTTTCAATATGGGAATACCTAAGTTCAGGGATAGCTAAAGCACGGCTAATTTAGTAGGTGACATGCTCTTGGAGCTCATCATCCTCCTGGACTAGTACTACCCCTATGGTTTACTCGGATGTGGCCAGATACAATATAAAATCATGAGAGTAATCTGGTGGACGCAATAATGGTGCCGACAACAAAGCTTTCTTTAATGCCTCGAATTCAAGTTGTGCGATTTCATTCCATACAAATGGGGTGTCTTGCTTCAACAGGTGCATGCAACCTTTAGTGATCATGGCATAATTCATGATAAAACGTCAAAGGAAGTTGGAATTCCCTTGCAATATTTGAAGCTTCCTAATGGAACGAGGAGGAGGCAGATTTACTATGGCCTCAACTTTCAGAGGATCCACCTGAATACCTTTGTTAGAAACAATGAACCCGAGCAGTCTACCTGACTTGACACAGAAAACGCACTTGTGGGGATTCAAGTGATCTTTGTAGTATCTGCATCGTTCAAATATTAAACGCAAGTGATCTGGGTGATTGATCCTCTTATGAGAATGTGCTGGTAGATCATCAACGTAGGGTTCGACAATAGAATTAATGTCATGAAAGGAAAAATTCATTGCTCGCTGAAAGGTAGCCCTTGCATTTTTCAATCCAAAAGGCATTTTCTTGTATGCAAATGTACCCCAAGAACAGATGAAAGTTATTTTATGTTGGTCTTTTAGTTTAATTTGAATCTGATTATTCTCGGAGAAACCATCCATAAAAAAAAATAATTCACTCCCTGCACAAGCATCAATGATTCGATCTATGAATGGTGTGGGGTAGTTATCCTTAGGATAGGATTTGTTTAAATTGAAAAAGTTAGTACAAATTTGTATCCTCCCATTCTTTTTGTCAATAGGAACATGGTTGGATACCCATTCTGTCAAAGCTATCGGGTAAATGAAACCGGATTTCAGCAGTTTTTCAACTTCAGCCTTAACAGCTGCCGCTTTATGTGGATTGACAGGTCTAAGTTTTTGTCGAACTGTTTTGGCATCATGATAGGTTTAGATTTCATGTTCGACTATTGATGGATATATGCCTGGCATCTCCTCATATGACTAGGAAAACACGTCGTGGAATTCCTTAAACAAGGATGTATAGATAACAATCTCTTCTGGAGAGCAGTTTGCACCGATATGTACATTTTCCACAACGTTTGGATTTGCAGAGATGTGGATAGGAATAGTAACGTAAATGTTTTCCATATTCCCCTCAGCAAATATTCCATCCCTATGTAAGGGATTAACGGGTGTATCAACATCACGTGCCAGTCTCATTTGGAACTCTTGGTTTTCAATCCTGCTTAACTCTGGAAGAAAATAGGATCGATGGTAAAGATCTTCGCAGATCTTATCTCGTCTGCACATAGCTTCCAGAATGGCCTTGTTAGATGGAAAAACCATATATAAGAAATCTTCAATATGCAAATATTTCTCTGCCCAAGCAGGTAGATAGGATTCTTCTGGATCCTTTGAGACTGTAAGAGGGACCGGAATGGGATCAATAGCGGTATGAATGACAGCTTGATAAGCTACTTTCGCTTCCAATAAGGGAACTTCAGGTTCATGACGGGAAGGAAGAATCGAAGGGTCTGTTCTATCGAAAACCGTTGAAATATACTTCCCTACACTAGTAGAACCTAAGTAATTAATCGGAGCTGGAAAATTGAATGTGCCCATCAATGATGCATACATTCCAGCCCCTAATCTCTCTGAAGCAGGTTTAAACTAATCAACCAATGGCACGGTGGAATCATTAGTTTCCATGCGGCCCTTTTGAGTAAAACTGATTTGGTCTACAGTAACCAACCTCCCTTCATGCAGAAACACTAATACCTGAATATCAACCAATGCAATAGTGGACATGGCATAAGTCCAACTTCTCCCCAGGAGCAAGTTATAATCCAATGGTGGATCAATAAACTCTACCTCAATAGACACTTCCTTCCCTGTCAACTTTATTTTGAAAGTTGGTAGGATACCATGTGGACAAAATGACCTTCTGTCAAAAGTAGTAAGTAGGGTGTTCGATGGAACTAGCTCTAGAGATATAAGAGCCTTCCAGTAAGACAAGTACATGACACACGTGGAAGCACCCTCATCGACAAATTCCCTTCCAATGGTTTTTCTGCCATGGATGACATATATTGATAAGGCACATGATATGGTAGGTGAATTTTGATGTCAGACAAATTAAAATTTGCCATGGGGCTCGATCAATCCAGTAACCTAAGGCTGCTAAGAGTGCATCTCGCTGGGTGAGACAACTTTGTAACACCTCTAAAGATGACATCGCACAAGGGGTTTGGGATAAATCTTCAACTACAAAGTAATTGGCTACAACCCTAGCATTAGGATTGTGCAATGTTTTCTTAAAGACACCCTTTGGTATCTTGGGCATAGTTAGAAGTTTCACCTATAGACTTACCCTTCTCTGGAGCCTCAGTCTCATAATTTTTCTTCTTAGTCTGGAGTAATGTCTGTGATCGAACCATGTTGATATAATTTGGGTCAGGAGCATTTGAGGTGCCCCCTGCTACATTTGAAGGTGAAGTAGAATTCTGTCCTTGGGGAAAAGGATCCTTCAGGACAGCCGTTTGTTGGCTTTTGAGCAGCTTCTAATCTTGGTCCATAAGGGGACATTGATGGGTTAGGTGATCTTCCTGAGACAACTTACATGGAAATTTCACCTTATTCTTCTATTCCCCCCCCCCCATGAACATTGTTTGTGGGTTTTGGCTTGTTTTGGTTTCCCTCACATTTCTTCCCCCCCCTTTTTTTCCCAACTGGCTGCTGATTTCCCTTTTGGGAGGATTGCAAAAAAACATCTTCATTCTGGGGTGAGGGGGCAGCCTTTGTTGCCTACGTCGTAGAGTGTTTGATAGAAAACTCATGGAGTTGTTTATCGAAAGATTCCATAGTGGGAGATTTCACTGAACCAACCGTACCATCGGCATGGGGTCCAGGATTAGGTTTTTCGACACTATGGGTTGGTCTCGGTACATCAGCGATGATTTCATATAGAATCCCAGAATGAGAATATATCAAATCTAATTGCTGGGCCTTGAGGATAGCCTCTTCCTCATTAGTTACTCCCGAAGTGGACACGTCCTTAGATATATATGGCCATAAGGACTTAAGAAACCATTTTAGTAAAAACTCGAGAGGGATAGTGGCCTTAATGAGCCTCTTTCGCCTTCTCCACTCTTGGATATGATCCGAAATATGAGTGGCTTTGTCTTGCCAAAGGGTGGAAAATAATTCTATCCCAGCATCATACTGGACATGAAGTTGGAAATGGTTAAGGAACACATTGGCTAAGTCCCAAAAACTACCAAACGCAGTAGAGGGCAGTTCAATGTACCACTTTGTTGCGACACTAGTAAGAGTTCTTTGGAACAATCTCAACTAAACAGTGTCATTGTTCAGTGAGTTGGAGGAGCACCACAAGTGAAAAGTGGTGATATGAGCCCCTGGATCTTCACCAACTTTTCCTTCAAATTTTGGGATATCTGAAGGTAGCTTGGTAGAAATAGGTGGCCAAGAGGCATCATGGATCATTCATTAGCTTGGAAAAATCTGGCAAATTCAAAGTTGCCAAGAAAGGAAGCTTGGGCCTAACCGAAGCATGAAAAGTACCAACTTGGGAAGTAGAAGGACTTGCCCCTAGGTTTCCAAATGTGAAGGTCAGGTTTCCCCCTGCTACTGGTTGCAAAGTAGTCGGATTCCTTTGAAAAGGATTCCACCCATAATCCAGTGGATTATGTGGTGCAGTGTATGAGGTTCAAGCTGCCCCAGTTGAAACTGGAGTTTGGAAAATAGGAGCAGGTATCCCTCCGCTAAAAAGAGAAAAAGGAGAGCTCAGGAAAGGAGCTGAAACTGGTGCTTGGAAACCTTGACCATAAGGGTTAGTGTTTTCGAACTGCACTCCTACATATGTAGGTGTGGGACCTACATATGGAGCATATGGGGGAATGTGCCCCCCATTCCAAGGGAAACCCTGTATGAATGAAGAGGATCCCACTAGACCACTCTGGGAAGTGTGTGCAAAAGAAGTCGAAACAGAAGGTACACTAGGTATCCTAGCGACCACCCCACCAGAAGTGCCTACTACATTTGCTGAAGCCGGTGGTCGGACCACTCGACTAGCTAGAATTAAGGGAGTAGTAGGTATGTTTTCTCTAGGTGCACCCATCAAGGGAGGTGGTACTCCTTCAGTCGGAGCGGCTGAGGTGGAGGTAGAAGGACTTTCTCTTGCACTAGACATTAGTTTGCCCAAAGGAACACCAATCACAGGTGAATTGAAAGGACGAACCTGGATGATCACTAGATCATTTAGGTCAATAAGACGTGAATTAAAGTTTCTTGCAAACTCGTCAGCCTGAAAGTATTCTATCTCTACTGGGGTTGTATCAACCTGGTTTGTCCTAAGTTCTGGTTCACCCGAAACTTCACTAATTCCTATCGTTTCAAAAGAATCGTCTGTTTCTAATCTCCGCCTTTGAGGGGGCGGTGGAGGCTCCACTGTACTGAGCGGAGGAAGGTTTTGCAACCTTCTTGACCTTTTGAAAGGTTGGTCCTCCATGATTGAAAATTTGACTCTTCACACCCTAAGGTCAGCTAAACACAAACAAACCACAGAGCAATCAGTACAAAATTTCCTAAAGTCTCAACAATCACAAGGGGTATAAGATATGCTTTCTAGAAGAAAGTTGAGAGATAGTTACTTGGAATCCTTGAAGATGTTCTTAGGCACAAGTGGAGGAATCATCCACCACCCTCCCAAAATTTATATAAGGGTTACCTTCCAAGCTCGTCCAAGGTCTACCAGAAATAGCCTTCCAGTGTACCTGTGTATGAACCCAAGATGTCTGAGAGACTATAGGCTGCCTCAACTATATTGACAGTTTGGGGGGATAGTTGTAATCCTGGTTTGTACGCATGGCCAGGGTAGCAAAGCCTGAAACTCTATCTAGGAAAAAAACCCCAGATGCGCAAAAACCTTGGTCTATGCTTTGACAAGGAATTAGAGGGTTATCTCCTTAGTCCAAGCCTCAACGCGGCCTCATGCTTAACTCCCATTTGAGAGGAGCTTCCCAGATACAACCAACATAGGAAAGGGTTTACTTATCAATTGGGCAATGGAGTGAAAGACTGTGATGTTATAGACTCGATAAGAAAAGTAAAATGATGTATAAAGCAACTTCCAAAGCAAAATACAACCACTTAAACTAAAATTCTTTTCTTTTTGTAAATGTAAGCGAATGAAATTAAAACTAAGTGTCAGAAAACTAAGAATTTTTATAATTTTTTAAATCTTATTTGAAAATACTGAAAAGAAAACTACTAAGTGCAACTATATGCAAAAGCATAAAATGTTTTTCTTTTACTTTTTTCAAATTCTTCAAAAACTACAATGCATCTAAATGCAAATTTTTTATTAAGTTTGAATGATCACAACATATCAAAAGCAAAATGAAGTATAGAGGAACTACAATAACCAAACTTCAACCAAATGGGAAGGAAACTTGGTAAAAAACATGGCTTGGAAAACTAATGAATAAAATCCACTAGATTTACTAAATAACAAGTGGCTAACTCACACTACAGAAAGCAGTATAGAGAATAAGGCATTGAACGCCCTGATCACTGAATCACATACATAACACTGAACTCATAGGCCAAGCAGGAGGGCCAACTTCAAGTCACTGGATGAAAGAAGATTCAAACAAATCAAACTCAAAGGCTTGATAACAAGTGAAAAGTATGGCATACAGGACTTTGGACTTACAGAATTATGCCAACAACAGAAGACCCCTAAGCAGAGAAAAAACCAACTAAGACAGGGACAAGCAAACCCTACCAATTTTTTTTATGCTGCTACAAGATATATGCGACTATCTTATAGAGAAACTCGCGTATCATACATGATTATCATATAGAGCAACCCGTGTATACAAGTTGCTATACGCAACTGTGTATAACAACAACCCCCGTATACAACCAAAAAATTTCAAAGAAAAAATATAAAAAGGTCTCTGAACATACTATACTGCAAATCAAAGGTAAGATAAAGGAACCACACTTAGAATCAGAGCAAATACTGGTCAAGAACCTACAAGATAAACCCACAGTAGGCTAGGATCCCCAACGGAGTCGTCAGTTCTGTTGTTCAGGATAAAGCACCCTTGTAACCTAGGTTCTGGGGTTACCAACTTACTACTAACTTGCATATAATCAACTTTTTACAAGGAATAGAAAGAGAATAAGAGGAAAATCTTGACTTACTTGATTAGCGACGGTTGATCCAAGCTTGATCTTCTCTCGCTCCACTTCTCTCCAAAGCTTCTAGGTATGTACTTCTCCACTTGGAAAGAGAAAATCCTTCAAGTAATATCTCATGCATATATATATATATATATTAGAGGTTAGATGAAAAGCATATAGATAACATAATCAAACATATTCATTAAACCAATATACATGAAATAAACTCAATACAATATTGGAAGAAGAATTCTCTTGATTAACAAGTAGTGAATAAGATAAGAGTACAACCCAGCTTCTGACACAAGGACCCTCTGCAACCAAAGGAATATGAGTTCTGTTGCTCTAAGAATCTGAAGATATACCGCCAGCATAACTTTTCTCTCCAAAATTAATTGATTAGCCTCCACCCCAAGGCCTCTATTTATACTTTGGGAAATGAAGTGGTTTTGAAGGTTGGGATGGTTGAGATGGTTGGGATAGTTATGGATTAGGCCCCAACTAATCTCATCTAATCACAATTTATATTTTTTAATGTTGAATTAAGGTATACACAGGTATTAATATAGGCAACTCGTGTATGATACGCGAGTTTCTCAAAGGGAACTCATGTATGCAAGTATACACCAGTTGCAATGCAAATACTTGTGTATGATACACAAGTTGCAATGCATATAGTCGCGTATGCAACCCAAAACTCATAATAAAAATATACAAGGATGATTTGAGGATAATGCATCAAAGGTCATTCCCATCTATAGTGTTTTGGCCACTTCAATCCAAATTGTCCTTTTGTGTACCAACATGAGGAATGTCGGTACTCAGATGTAGAAGTGCCATTTTGGCTGATAAAAATTATGAAACAGAAAGTTAGGGAATACATGTAGTTTGAGACTGATGGAACCAATTCCATGAGGTTGAATTTGTATGCAAAATAAACTATGCCATCTACATTGTCATTCAATTCTTCAAAACAATATTTTCTAAATGTCACGTGGGATGTTGAACTCGTATCAAGCAGCCAAGTATCTTTGTGAGATGAAAAATATGTGATTTCATATTCCAATATTACAATGTGCAACAATACAATGAGCAGATTCAGGATATTTACCAGTCTCTTGGCTCTTACATTTGTCTTATTTATTCGGGTTATGTATTTCTTTGATGGAAACTAAAGGGGACCAACACTAATCTACTTCATTTCCATTCCTCCCACAACACTTACATTGCAATTATGGTCTTTTTTTTAAGTTATTTTTCCCCCCCTGCCTCTGAAATTTATTCTTCCTTATCCTCATTTGATGTCCCTTGGAAGGGTCTTTTGATTGGTTTTTTTCTTCACGAGCAAGGGAAAGGGTCTCTCCAGTGAACTCGTCAGTCTTATTTCCAAAATATTTATCTTTTCCTACAATTTTTTCCATCAATGTGTCGAAGGTGAGGTCCTTAAACTTGTTACTAGATTGAATTGATTCAAGGTAGTGTGAATGTGTAGGATAAATGAACTTGATGAAAGAAACAAGTGGAATATATGGTGTCATTCCAGTGGCTTGGATCTTATGCATGATTTATTTGATCTCAAATTTTTCAATCATGTGATCATTATCCTTCACTTCTAGATTGAAAAGAATCAATGTCATATTAATTATCTCCATCTCAGAAGGCGAGTCAAAGAAATCCATTAATCTTTTCAAGGCATCAAAACAGGATGTTGCAGGTAATATGTGTTGACTCACCTCTTCGCTTACTATAGCAGTGATCATTGCCAATGTTTTGTTGTCTTTGGTATGCAATATATATCGTTCATTCTCTAATGTTGGTGGATTTGGGTCATATTTGAAGGTTATACCAACATTTGTTTGAATGTTTTTCCTCACATATTCCATGCCACAAATCACTATAGATGAATGTGGATTTAATATTCCTTGACCATTCCAGATAGTTGTCTTTGGCAGTGAGTATTGCTCCAACTATGGATGTCAATTAATGCATCTTCTACAACTCTCACCGACAATATAACAGTGTTTGGGAAACAAATAAGGAAGGTGTAGTCCTATGTCTCTACCACCTTTTAAAATCTAAGTAAATTTGTTGCAGAATGCAAGCAGTTAATCTCTACAAATTTTAAATGACTTCCCTAGAATATTTGGAAAGCACCAAAAGGTTGTCACCAGCAATACTTGTAACAACTTTCTTTAATATGGCCAATTCTCTTCCACACTGATTCAACGCAACATCAACATAAGTCTCCACTAAGCTCTATGCAAAAGTCTGCTCCAAGCTTTGGAAAATAATAGAGAAGAAGTAACAAAAGCAAACAATATCCCCTTAAAAAATCGAGAGGCAAGAAGCCCTTAAATGCACACCACACATATCTCTTCAAAAACATATTAGGTTTAGAATACCCCAAATCTCATCTTCAATGTAGTGTCACCTATTTTTCAAAACTTCACCTCAGGTCATGGTGTATCAATGTCGTAGCTCTACACAGAAATGGATCATAAACATGGTTGGAAATTAGGGTTTATCCTTCAATGTAGCTCCAATAGTCACAACTCCACTCACTAGTAAAAAAACAGAGGGATTTCACCTGTAGAGAAAATTCGCAACAATATTATATGCATAAGTTATACTTCAATGCATCCTCAATTAATAATCACAGCAATAGTCTCAACGTATATCTTCACTTCAAAGAATCGAGATCCAATTCACGCTATGCACACCACACTGCATGTGAAAAAAAGAGAGACTCCATGAATCAGTCTTCACAATATGGTGGAATGCAACTCCATTCAACAATGTTCGTTATTCAACAAGTAATAGACCCTCCAATTGTAATAGTCACAAATATAGACTTTGCACTGTCACTAGTTCGTGGCATGCCAGTACAAGGCCTCCAAGTCGTCCCCTCTTATGTTGCTCACACACACACACACAGAGAGAGAGAGAGAGAGAGAGAGAGAGAGAGAGAGAGAGAGAGAGAGAGAGAGAGATCCTTACAATCTGCATGTAGATATCTAGTCTGATCTAGCATGAAGGAGGATATGTTCAATAGTTTGTGAAGTTTCAACATAGGCATGCAACAATGACAATATTCATTCAACATTCAAATGAAAGGAGAATCTAGGATATAGATTAGGGTTCACCCGAGAATGAAGGAGCACTCAACATCCACATGATGGAGAGAAATAATGCATCAATGGGAAACAGTCTTCACACGGTCTCGATTAGGGTTTCTGGGATACAAAAGAGGAGGGAAAAGTTGACTGGTAGATTAGTATACATGAAGAAGTAACCTACAACTATAATGTCAGGAAAAATTTGGAATGGGGCAGAACTGGAAAGTAGGAATGGAATAGAAATTAATATGCCAAATAAAAATGTACAGAGGCAAAGAGGAACCGCTCTTTGCCTCTGTACAACCATGGGTTATTTCACTTTTTTTTTAACTTTTCCCCTTTTATTTCTTTGTTGATAAATTTTATTTTATTTTTATTCTTCATTTTCTCTCTTTTGTTGATAATTCTTTTTATTTTTTCTATTCTTCATTTTTCCCTCTCGTTCTTGCTTCATATTTGGAGTGGAATTAATACTTCTTCAATGAAATTCAAATGGCCAAAGGCCAATTTTTTGTCAAAAACCTAAATTCAAGGAAACCTTGATCATTTTGGACAAAATATGGAGATCAGGAGAAGCCCTAGGAAGGGCTGGCTCGGATACCAATTTTATATCCGTATTCGGATATTCTCAATGAAGTGAATACTTATTCACTTTACACAAATAATATTACCAAAAGACTTGGAATATTAAATAAGCCATAATAATATATATATTGATGATAGAATAGATATGATACATTTACAATGGTCGGACTTATATACGTCCAGTCATGACTTTCCAACCTACAGTCATGACTCTTTGATAATTATTAATTATTAATTAATAATTATCTATTAATATTATTTTTAATATTTATATATTTTATGTTCGTTACATTGCCACTCTCTTTAGAAAGGCTTTGTCCCCAAATCCTTATAATGTTGTCGTGTCATTCTTTGTGGTGTCGTGGCTGAAGAAACATGTTGATACGAACTGCTAAGTGTAGAGCATAACTTTCGATATGTGGATGGGTCAATCCATCCTAAATTGATTTGTTGTTGACTATTGGGATTTCCGACTAATCTGTCGTTAGGAGCTTTGATCATATTAGTATCATTATCTTTCGACATTTCCCACTTTTTACAGTTTCGGTTTTTATGGTTGGGGTGTCGATAGGGAATTTTCACAATGTCATTTTCTTTTACGAGTATCATCTTTTGAGTTAGAAGTTGTATTTTCGTCCCTTGAGGTTTTAAGGTTTCCTTCTGCATCTTTTCCAACTTGTTTTCCAACTGCACATAAACATTTTGAAACTTCTTAATCATGTCTACTTGCTCGTTTCTATCATCTTTAGACTTCTTAAGTTGTTCCTTAAGATCTTTGTTATGGATTCTGATGCAATCATTTTCTTCCTACTTGTCTAGAAGTTTCCCTTCAATGTCTTCCGTAGATTGTTCTGTCTTCCGACTATTTTTCAATTTCTTAATTTTTGTGACTAGTGTTTTGTTATGATTCCTTAATCTAAAAATTTCTTCGGAATTGTTGGATAGTGTTTTACTACTTTTTGCGATCTCCGACTTATGAGTCTTTTTAGAGTCGTCATTTTGTTGTTGAAGAACTTTTATCTGTTGTCGATATTGGTCGATCACTAACTCTTGATTTTCTAATTTATGTCGTATCTATGTTAGTTCTTCATCTTTGTCGCTAATGATTTTGTTCAATTGTTTTATTTCCACTTCATAATCATTTATTTCTTTCTTTATATCTTGATTTTTCAATCTCTGATTAAATTCATTTTCTCTTTTTAATTCCTCAATTTGGGCAGACAATTTTTCTATATGACTTTTCTGATCAATTTTTTTTTGTTCCTTGAGCTCTTTTTGCATCTCATGTATTTTAATTATTACTTTCGAGTTCGTATTTATGTCTCGTGATTCTTCATTGTCTCTTCAATAAGGATTTAACTTGGATTCTAATTTCTCTATTTGTAGTCGCAAACCAGATTCCATGATCTCTGATTTCTTCCACACTAGATGATGATGGTCTTCGATTTTTTTCGATTTTGTTTTTCCTTTGACTTCCCCACCTAAGTTCAATCTCACTTGCTTTTTAGTATCAATTATTATGCACCTTTTTGATCTTTTATTTCCCTTAAGTTTTGTAAAATTTGAGTAGATTGGGTGGTTGGGAGGAATGATTTTTAACTTCCCCACCCGGGTTCAAATCTCACTTCTTTATGCACTTCTAGCTTTTATGTTATTTAAAAAAGAGAATTAAAGACTAAACTCAACCTAATTAAGGTATGAGTTATTATTTAATATCCAATAAGGGTTTGTTTTATAAAAGCACGAGCCTTTGTTTGTTTGTTTTTTTTTTTTATGGGATCTTCTCCCTTCTTCTCTTTTTTTATTTTTATTTTTACTTCTTCCTTTCTTTTTTCTTTTTTCTTTTTATCTTTTTACGTTCTTCTCCTTTAGATTATTTTCTCTTTTATTTTTTATTTTTTTATTCTTCCTTCTTCTCTTTCTCTTTTCTTTTTTATTTTGTTTTTACTTCTCACCTTTTTTTCCCTTTTACTTTCTATTTTTATGGTCAAAGACCCAATTCAGGAAACCTGGAATAATGGCTAAAAGCCAATAAAATGGCCAAAGGCCGGAATCTAGCCAACGAGGCTCTGATACCAATGAAGTGAATACTTATTCACTTTACACAAATAATATTACCAAAAGACTTGGAATATTAAATAAGCCATAATAATATATATATTGATGATAGAATATATATGATACATTTACAATGGTCGGACTTATATACGTCCATTCGTGACTTTCCAACCTACAGTCATGACTCTTTGATAATTATTAATTAATAATTAATAATTATATATTAATATTATTTTTAATATTTATATATTTTATGTTCGTTACACTCATGCATGAAATAAGTGCCAAGACTGAGCAATAGGAGTTATGGATAGGTGTTTTGATACCATTGTTAGAGAATAAATACAGGATACTTTATTCATGATTAGAAACCATTTATTTATACAAAGGATATGACTGTTGGACTTCACCTTCAAATAAACTCTTTGGATTCCTTAGGAGACTATTTGTCTTCTTCAACTACTTACAATTTATTTACAAATTTATTTTGTGGAACCATAATCCCATGAGATTAGGTTTCCAACAAAGGAAAGAGAAAATAATATGGAATCGATGCTCTCAAGAGCACCTACAACCAATATTATGTAGAAATTCAGGCCAGCAATAGATTAATTTTACCCACAACAATTATCAATTGATCATGCAAAATTGCTAACAAGAGAGACTGAATATGGAGCTGTAACACAAAATTATATTAACTGAGTGTACAATAGCCAACCCTGTAATAACATAGGCTGCTGAATAAATAGAATACATGAAGAAATCAAATGCATGAGGAAGCATCCAAATCTAGCATAAAGCAGGCTTACCAAAAATAGGCAAATCCCCCATAGGTGTAAAAAGATGATCCCAAATCTGTCATGGAGCTCACGAATTGGCAAGGGCACATGGGAAAGCTAAAGAGTGGTGGAATGGTAGCTCATACATTCTTTTGTATGGAGAAAAGAGTGGAGGATGAAGAGGACAAAAAACTAGTTCACCTCACCTAGTCTAGCTTTCCTATGTGCCTTAAAACACTGAAAAAGCAGGCAGTAAAGCAGAAAAAACAGATAGGCGCCTAGGAGGCCAGGAATAAAGCAGATTTGATTCCTAAGGCTTTCCCAAGTGCTACATGAGTCAAATATGGTAAGTTTGACCTCTATGGATAGGCAATTAGCAACTTGCACAAGGTGGGACACATGAACTAGGCAAATAAGACAAAAATAAATGAATTAATGTCTAAGTGGGTAAACTATGGGTTGATTATTCTAACACCCCCCCTTAAGCCTGACTTTATGAGTAATAAATAAAAAATAGAGGGCCTAGCAACAAGGCTTAGTCACCCTTTTACATACTGCAAGTCCATACAACCAAGGAAAGAGGCAAAACCATCTTGGGAAAATCCTCCCTTAAACATGGACTGTAAAACAAAATTGTAGAATCTTGTCTCCACTCATG